>PVJD01005670.1:0-111577 GCA_004026545.1 Mormoops blainvillei | reverse complement strand
CGTCATTTTTCTCCCCCTCCCCCTCTGGCCCACCCTTTTCTTCCCTTTATAATGTATTTTAATAGGGTCAGAGCAAGATGGATGGCCCCAGGCACCGGGAGAGGGGCAGAGCACAGGACCCTCGCTCCCTCCCACCCCGGGGCCCCTGGAGCCTGGAGCCAGGGCGAGGGGGCCGCCGGGAGGAGGTGCCATGCCTGAGGCCAGGGACAGGGTGCCCACTCCCTGCCCTGTGGCCACTCTGCTTTGCCCCGTGGGCCTCCTGAGGGACCCAGGCTGGGCCTTGACCTCAACCCTAATTCTAAACTGCTCCCTGCACCCCACCCCCCACCCCAGCAAAGAGGCCCTGGGCCCAGCCCTGCGGGGGAGGGGAGGGCAGAAGGGACCCTTGACCCAGCTCCCACCTGGCTGGCAGGACAGGAGCCAACT
Organism: Mormoops blainvillei; assembly: GCA_004026545.1. Taxonomy (NCBI): domain Eukaryota; kingdom Metazoa; phylum Chordata; class Mammalia; order Chiroptera; family Mormoopidae; genus Mormoops; species Mormoops blainvillei. The sequence continues at coordinate 111,151 of PVJD01005670.1, read as the reverse complement.
GACACGCGGCGCCTCGATGAGCCTCGGCTCTCCGTTCCTCACCCTGTCACCCGCTCACACCATAGCCGTCTCTGTCTGTCCCTCCCCTCCACACCAGCCCGGCTCTGTGCATCCGCGTCCCCCAGCATGGCTTCGTGGGTGCCCCCAACGGCCCTGGGACGGGCATGTGCTCGCCCCATTTTACAGACGAGGAGGTGGGACCTTGGGGCCTCAGGACGCAGCGGTCACGGCTCAGCGGTGTGGTCAGGAGCAGCCCATGCTGACCCCCACCCACGCAGAGAAGCCGAGGCCCAGGACCGCCGAGGATGCGCCCGCCCTGCGGAGCACTGGGGCCGTGGGCCGTGGAGCTGGGGACTCCGGTCTGCGCACCAGCCCCATCGTGGCTCAGGTGCAGGAAGGGCTCCCGAAACCCCGAAGGACCTGGGCTCCCTCCCGGGGTCCATTCACAAATCAAATGTGACGTGTAATGTTCCCTTAAACCAGAGCGCTGGTATTCGGCTTCCCTGGCTGGTTTCTCCTTCCTGGGGTAGGGGCGGCTCTAGCCACAGCAGCCGAAAGGTGGACACAGCCCAGTGTCCCCCCACATGTGAACGGGTAGCCGCACGTGGCCCGTCCACGCGCTGGAATAGTATTCAGCTCCGGAAAGGCAGGCGGTCCCGGCACACGCCACAGGCGGGTGAACTTCAGAAGCATCGCGCCCACGGCAGGAACCAGACGCAAAAGACCACGTGTTATGTGATTCCGTTGATGTGAAGTGTCCAGAACAGACCAACCCACGGAGACAGAGAGCAGAGGGGTCGTTGCCGGGGCGGGGGAGGGGAGAATGGAAGAGGCTGCCAAGCGGCACAGGGTGTCTTCTCAGGGTGATGAAAATGCTATGGGATTAGACAGAGGGGCTGCTTTGTATTTGGTGCAAGTACACCAAAACGCGCCAGACTATACACTTCAAAAGGGTGCATTTTATGGTTCGCAACTTATACCTCGATTTTAAAATTTAAAAAAAAAAAAAGGCCACCCAGAGGAGCTGTGGTTGGCCAGAGGGCAGCGCTGTCCCCTCTGGCTTAACACACAGCAGAGCGGGTCTTGTTCCCAGTGCCTTTGGAGCTGGGGTGCGGGGGCCACCCTGGCTTGGCTCCTGGAAGGGAGGGAGCTGTCTCTGGTGACATCGGAATCGCCGAAGGTCAGCCCTTCTAGGCCAGCCCCGTCCTGTTACAGATGGGTTGCCAAGGCTCAGAGAGGGATGATGGCCCCACGGAGAGCTCAGGGCCGCCAGCCCCCAGCCTCGAACTCTCTCCCCAAAGGTCACACGGTGTGAAAATGCCCAGACAGCCACAGCATTGGTGGGGGCTTTTCCCGGAGTCTCCGGGAGACCCAGAATTCGGGCCCCATGCCTTGAGTTCACACTGTTCCACCGGCCTGTGTCCAGCATCGTGCTGGCAGCCCAGGGCTACATAAGAAATCGCCCCCTGACGCGCAGCTGCTTAAAACACCAACGACTGTTTGTGATCCCATGTTTTGAGGGCCAGTTTCGCAGGAGAGCTTAGCTGGGCAGGGCTGACTCAGAGAGGCTGCCGTGGGGTTGGTGGCGGGGCTGCCATGACTTGCCTGGCGCAGAAGAGCCACGTGGCAGGGGCTCTCGCACGTCACTGGCGGCTATGGGCGGGGGGCCTCGGCGCTTGCCCAGGTGGACGTCTCCCCAGGGCCGTGCGCGCATCTTCATGGCGTACACCCCCCGGCCGAGGCGGAAGCCGGTGTCTCAGGGCCCAGTCCACAGCCACGCACCGTCCCACGATGTCCTGTCGGTTCCCCAGGCAGCTCTGTCCCGAGAGGAAGGGCCTGCACAGGCGGGTACGGGCGCTGGGAGGCGGGGTCACGGGGCCACCTGGGAGGCTGACCTCCGTGGGCAAGGGCTCAAGCTGACATCGAAAGCCGAAGTCTTTCTGGGGTCGGAGAGGACGGCCTCCCCAGCCCTGGGATTTTGCTGTTTTCTGTCCTGAACAAGCTGACGCTGCTTCCCCGACGTTACTTGTGCGGTGCTCGGGCTGGGGAGCTCGGCCCTGCCCGATGCCGTGTCTTCCGGGCCGCCCAGCACCGCCTCTGGCAGGCAGGGGGGCCGGCAGAGCTGCCTCCCAAGGGTGGGCGTGTCCCACGCACAACATGTCCCATGTGAGAGGGCAAAAGTGGGGCTCGCCCATGCTGGTGCTTGAAGGAGGGCGGCGCCATGGTAGCAAAGAGCGCCCAGGGCTGCGGGTCTTTGCTTGCTCCTGGGACCCTGCGCCCTCATCTCCTCGTGGCTCTGTCTTTGGGGGCTGGCCCTGGGGAGCGGAAGCCGGAGTGGGTCGCCCGCCCTCAAACGGGCGCAGCGAGGTGGGGGCAGCGGTGGAACTCTCTCTGGGGGCCAGCGCCTGCCAGAGACCCCTTCCCCAGCCGCCTCTGCTTCTGGCTCAGCCTGCACCCCTCCCTAGGCCTCCTCACGCCCAGGGCGCTGACGTCTGGGCTTCCGGCCCCGGCGGGGCCCTCGCCTCACAGCTGCCACCCCTTTGCAAATACCCCCAGCACCCTTAAACCCCTCTGTGTGAGAGTGCCCGCATGGGGCGCCCTGCCTCTGAAGGGAGAACGGGCAGAGGACAGGCGACGGGTGGACCCAGCTCTGTCTGTGCGAGACCGAGTGAGAAAACGTTCACACGCCCAGGCCATAAAGGAAATGTGAATCCAAGCCCCAAGAAAGACTACAGTGGGCGGATGGTCCCCTCCTGGCGGTGCAGGCAGCGGTGTCAGGCCGGCTGGTGACCATGCCTCTGACCCACGGTCCCGCAGCCGAGGGCTCAGGAGGACCCAGGACGCACCATGGGACCGGAGTGGGCTTCCCCAGAGGGACTTAGCTGTAGGGAACAGGTGAGAGACTGAGTCGACACCCGGTCCCTAAGGTGCCCATTACATGTCACCGTGTGAGTATTTAATAAGACAGGAAGATGGGTGTGAGGGAATTTCAGCTGAAAAAATAGGGTGCTGAACGGTGAGGCGGCGCGGCCTCTAGGTTAAAATACGCGCATTCACAGGAAAACAGTGGAAAGAACCCAGCATATCATATTAATAAGGGTGACTTCTTCCTGCTGGGATTATTGGTTTTTCAGTTTGTCTCTCATCCTTTATCTTTGTACGTTTTCCAGGCTCTGTCACTGTGTTTGTTTAGAGAGGACACGACTTAGAAAGCCATGCCACCCGGGCCCAGTGCACTGAGAAGGCACGTCTCGGGCCCACGGCGTCATGGGACGGGGGTGATATGTCGCGTGTGTGTGCACGGCATCTGACAGTGTCAGTGGGGAAAGACCCTGCCGGGGCTCTAGGGACCCTGGTCCCAGACGGCTCTGGCCCGTCTCACTGCGTGACTTTGGGGGCACTCTCTCGGCTGGGTCGTCAGGTGAGGTCAGGACGTTCCCCGGCCTCACAGCCCCTGCTCACTCCTGTCCCAGATGCTGTCCTACCAAGGAAAGGACGTCACCTCCTGGGGCCCCGAATCTCTGTGCTGGGCTGGCTTCCAGCTGGGGGGACAGTAAGGATGCCGGCAGAGAGGCACGTCCCCAGGAGGTGCCGTCTGACCAAGCGCCTGAACTCACGGAAGTGAAACGATGACAGGCCGCCCAGGGCCAGAGCAGCACGCAGGACAGCGAAGCCTGGCCGCAGTGTCCGTGGCTCGGGGCAGGTGAGCCAGGCCCCACGAGGCTGCAGAACAGATGCGGACGAAGTGGGGGCTGGAGAGAAACAGCAGGGGGTGGCGATGCGCAGCCGGGCATGGGGGAACTGTGAGGAAGCCGTTGGCCATCCTGAATTTGTTTCCCTAGAGACCTGCAAACTGTGGGTGCTTCCTGCTGCGCAGAGCCCGGCCTGCCCGGCGTGGAGGAGCCCGTCCCTGAGCACCGCCCCGGCCCGGGGGAAGATTCCTGGCTTGGAGGCCAGAGGGTGGGCCTGGGACAAGGCCCCTGTCGCCCCCGGCTCCCTTCCTTGGAACAGGAGTCGGAGGAACCCGGTCCCTTCTGGCCCATCCTCGGCCTCACAAGCCCCCCTCCTGGCCCGGGGCCTTCGTTCAGCTGAGACCACGCTCCCCTGAGACATGGGCTGAGCCCCTTCCTTGGGGTTCCCCTCCGAGTCCCCTGGGTGGGTGAGCCCCCAACCCTGGAGTCCCGCCCACCCCCACCATCACCTCCCCCTGCCCAGCACAACACTTGCCATCACTGTAGTGACTGAGCCGGGAAGCCCTCGGACAGGGCCAACCTCGGCCCTGGCCACCCCGTGCCCCCAGCACCGGGCGCCGAGCCTGGCGCTTCGGAAGCTCTGAACATTTGTTGTAAACAGACAACGGAGTCGAGGGCTGAATAAAACCAGACCCCTGCCAGTCCACGTGGCCCAGACAGGTCCCTCGCGCAGGGCCCCGGAGCCCGTGGGAGCCCTGGACGGGCTGGAGGGACTGGTGCCGGACCCTCCTCGGCCTCCGCGGCGGGCCTCGTGGCGGGCGGGGTCGGGGGCAGCGGGGTGCGGGCTCTGGCGGAGGACCAGAGCCTCACTCTGTACCCCTCCCCCGCACAGAGGTGCTCTTACCCTGCTCTCCCAGCCAGCCCCCCTCTTCGCCCACTTGGGGGTGTCCCGTTAGAGCTCACTCGGAGGCTGCCGGCCACCCCCAGCCTGGCAGAAGGGGAGCCTGTTGTCCCCCACCGTGCCCGGCACCGGGCCGCCGAGCCTGCCCGTCACAGCCAAGCCCCGTGGCCAGACGGCCCAGCCGTTTCCCTTTCGGCTTGTCACTGTCGATAATACCCTATTAAAAGTTGAAAATACATTTTCCTCCTGCCGATCTTTTTCCTTTTCATTTAGCAAACATTGATTTTTCCCCCCTCTTGCAGATGGACTGGAAATGAAATCGCACGCGTCTCTTTGGGGTGATTTAGTTGTCAGGGCCGGAGGCAGCTGCAGACGTGGGCGTCTCTTGTCACCTCATCCACGGGTCGCTTCGTGACCTCGGATAGCCGTTTAGCCTTTCTCCTCCACAGAGTCCCCCCGCTTCTAGGAAAGGAGGCCCCGTGCCCCAGGCCTGGGGGAGCAGGAGGCTCTATTCACAGGCCAGAGCAGGGTCGGTGGAGGGTGGGGGGAGCTTTTGTAAAAAGCCAAGTTCAAGGCTGTGGCAACACCCAACACCACAGAGTGGCAATTATCCAATTAACCTGATTAGTGTAGACAGCACCGCCAGCGTCTGCGCCGCATGGCCCCTTGCATGGGTTCCTGGAGCTCAGACAACGGTGGCAGAGCAGACAGGACGTTGGAAGCAAGAGACGGGGCCCCCCCGACCATCCCTCTCTGGGCCCCCAGGTCCTCGACTCCAGTGTGGGGATGAGGGAGCCTCCCTCACAAGCTGTGGTGAGGGCCTTGGGCAAGAGCTCTTCTGGGGAGACCAGGGGCAGCGGGTGCCGAAAGGGAGGGCGTGAGAGGTGGGGCTGGCGCAGCTGAGGGTGGTGATGGTGGTGACGATGATGTTGTAGGAGGTGACATGAGACCTTTCTTATGGGCTCCCTGTATAGCTCTGGCCAAAGAGCCTTCCAAAGTGAGCAGTGGGCTCTACTTCCTCCCCCCACCAAGTCTGGGCTGCCCCTACCGCTCGCTTAACCCACGGAACGCCGTGGGAATGGTGGCGCGTGACTTCCCAGTCCAGGTCGGGTGGAGCCTTGCCGGCCCTCCAGCCCTCAGGCCTCTTAAGATGTGCCGGGGCCACGACATAAGATGCCCACTGCCCAGGGCTCTGTGCGGGGAAGCCCGAGTCTAGACGTGCCCTCGCTGAGCCCAACCACGCCGCCCAGGGCCAGCCTTGTGAGCAAAGCCGCCTCAGGCTCTCCGGGCCAGCCTGGCTGTCCGCGGAAGGCCAGCCACCGAGTGGACCCAGCCAGGGCGACGCGAAGCAGGGGGGTGGCCCGTGGGAGGCCCGATGGGCCTCCTGACCACACAATGGTGAAATTTAATGGAATGGCTGCTGTGAGCTACCAGGGGCGGGGGCAGCCTGTCACTCAACACTGGCCAACTGGAACCACACGTCCGGGTGGTCCTGGTTCCTAGCCACGTCCTGGATGACATGTGTGTACCGGTGGCCGCCTGGCTTGGCATCACAGACCTAAGCCCCCCGCCTGGCCCGGCCCTGCCATGGGGTCTGCTGTAGACAAAGAGCAGTTCAGGCCTCTACCTTCTTCGTGCGTTTTGAAGCTGGTGCTCACAGAGCCGGAGGGTCACAGAAGGAGTCTGAGGACGGGTCTGGAGAGAGCCCGGCACCGTGTGAGCCAAGGACCACCCCGGGCCCGGGGTGGGGGGCACCACCAGTAGCCCCAAGTGCGCCCACTCAGGAGCAGGGCGGCCCTCGCCAGGCCGGGGCCAACACCCCTGCCTCGGAGGGCCGCCTCGTCCTGAGAAGGCCCGAGCGCAGACGCGGGCGGCCGCGGGGTGGGCTCAGGGGTGTGGGCCACTTAGGCAGCGGAGCCGCCCCTTCTGCCGCCACGGGCACGGCCTGGGCTTCTGCGGAAGTTTTCTCTCCCTCACAGCCAAGTGTTACTTTCGTAAAACGCCATGTGCCGTGGGTTTGCTCTGTGTGTCCACTGTGCCACTGTCACCGCCCAAGAGGGCCGGGCCGCTGTCACCGCCCACTCTACAGGAGAGGAAACCCGGGCAGGGAGAGGTGAGGTCCCGGGACACACAGCTAGAAGGTGGCGGAGCCCGGGCCCGCCAGGCCCCAACGGGCCGGCCACAGTCCCACCCAGCCTGCCCCCGGAGCGGGCCGGAGCACGTGGGTCCCTTGGGCACAGAGGACCCGCACCCAGGGGGCCGTGCTGGAGAGAGCAGCCGCGAGGGCCGGCAGAGGCCGGCGCAGCCTCACGGGAGACGGGGCTGCGTCCGCTCTTGCGTCCCTGCGGTGACACACAAGGCTGAGGTACAGCCAGCACCTGTTGCAGGCGTCATGGCTCCAGTCAGAGCGATGACACTTAGTAGGTGCCAGGCGCCTACTACGCGCTGCATCCCTGACACTACAGGGTCTTCCGGAAATGTCCTAGGGCCCTCTCTTTGGGGGGGGAAATAGAGTCAGGGTGGCCGAGGTGCCCACCTGGGCCCCCGGGACACGCAGACCGGCAGAGTGGGGACCCGACCTCGGGCGCCGAGCGGGCCCGCTCTCTCCGCAGCCCCACGCCATGGGCAGAGGGCTGCCCGCCTCACGAGACAGCTGGCCGTCTGCGCAGGCAAAGCTGCCCGCCGGTCCTGGCCAGAGGGGCCTGACATCAGGCTCAGCGGGGACCTTGAGCGTGAGGTGCAGACGCGAGGCGGGCAGTGGCTGGTCGTCCGGGCAGAGGGAGGGGCGTGGACACTAATTCCTCTTCAGACGCCGAAGGGGGCACTTGCAGGAGCCGCGGAGCCGAGCAATCCTATTAGCCCTTCGCGCCACGGCCCCACCGAGTGACGCCCAGACAGAGCCATGCGGGCAGCTCCTGTTGAAGAGCCCAGGCCGTTCAGGGAGGGCAGGTGCCCAGGGAGCCCCAGGGAGGGCCGTGCGGTCTGCTGGAAGCTTCTGAGGGTTGGAGGGCTGGGGAAGCCCTGGCTAGGGGGTGGCCCTGGGGGGCCGGGCGTTACAGAAGACTTCCAGGGCTTTTGGGGCGGTCAGGGGGCACCCTGGTTCTTGGCTGGGTCAGTTTCACGCACTAGTCCTTGGAAAGTGGTCTGGACGGGGTGAGGCCCCAGGCTCTTCTCGGGCACAAGGCCCAGTGCGAGCTGACCGGGGCGGTGCTGGGGGTAGGCGTGCAGCAGCGGCCGCCGCTCCTCCCCGGCCAGGCCGGACGAGCTTCGCCCCCTCGATTGGGCTCCTGGGCCCCCGGCAGCGTCCAGGCAGCCCCCCCACCCCGCCCAGCTGCAGTCTGACCTCCCCACCTTTGCCCTCCCATGTCCCCTGCCTGACTTGGCCCCACCTCTGGGCCCCTCTGAACCACAGCGCCCCAATACCCAGAGGGCCCCAGAGCCCCTCCTGGGTGTTCCTGACCCCCCGTCTCTTTTATCTCTGCAGTCTCGCGTCCTGCCCTGCCTCCGCTCTGTGACTGTTTGGTTTACCTGGGCGGTCACAGGCAGGCACGGGTGGGACCTGGCCCACGGGCACGTATCCCGGCAGCGTGTCTGTCGCCTCCTCGCTGCCCCTCCCCCTCTACTCTGGCTCACAGGAGGCCCGGCTCGGGGAGGGGCGTCCGCCAGGCGCTGGGGGCCAGGGCGCTCCCAACCCCTGGGCGAGCCCGGCCATCCGGCTCTGCTGGCAACGCGCGGCCCGGAACAAAAGCCAAGCAGCTTCTGCGTCAGGCCTTTAAAATCACTGAAGTGAGCTCACTTGTGCTGTGGTCCAAATATTTTGGCCGTTTAGATGCGACCTTCTGTGCTAGTGGAATTAAGTGTATTATTAATCCCGCTTGGCGCGGTGACAAGGTGGGCAGATCAGATAAATATCCTGGCAGCGGACGGAGGGCGGGTGAGCGTGTTCTTATCGGCTCCAAGTAGACATGGGGTGTTTCCTGGGCGACTGATGGAGCCGAGCCTGCCTGGAGGGTGGCCGGGAGCCCCCCGTGGGGCGGACAGTACTCAGAGAGGAGAGGAGAAGGCTCCGGGGACAGGGCCGCTGGCTTCCAGGGCCCACGAGGCTGGCACAGGGGACCCTGGGGGCGGAGTGGGCGGGGGGCCTCTGACGGGGGCAGGCCCTGAGCTGGGGTTGGCTGCAGGCACCGGGACTCAGGTTTCCATCGCGTTTCGGACAGACCTTTGTTAGCTGTGCTGTTTTCTGATTATAAAGGCAATAGAAGCTCATCGCAGGGGCCGTGCAGGGGAAGGCGCAGGACGCTGGCCTGCCTTCATCCCCAGAACCCACCACCACGGTTCCTCCCGGGGCTCTGTGTGTGCGTTTATAATCGGAACCCTGCTGTATGTAATTTTAGACGGCGTTTTTCACTCGGCGGTATTTTATTTTTAGCACGTGTGTGGAGACTGATCATTCAGTGCTCTACGGACTGTTCCCACCTTTCCAGCTCTCGGCCGGGCCTCGTCGGACCCCTTCGTCACAGAGTTTCGGTTTCCTCGGGACCCCTTGCTGGACAGGGAGAAACTGGCTCCCAGGGCTGCCGATGACCAGGGCACCCCGGGGAGGGCGTTCTGGATCACACACCTGTGGGGGTGGAGGGCTCACTCTACAGGGAGGAAGGTGGGGTCGGGGGAGAGCAGGCCCGCCCTGCAGCCCAGGCCCCTCCCTGAGGCTGCACACCCATCGGGCTATCGGAGCGATTGGCGTTCCTGTCGGCTAATGTTTCTCAAACCCAGTGAGCTGAGAGGGCCAGCAGCTGGGCGGGTGTGTGCCAGGGGCCCGTGGGGCCCGCCTGGCCAGCCGCCTCCTCAGGACGGCCTGAGCATGGGCACGGGCCATCTTGTGTGCGGACAGCTGGGTCCTTCCTCCCTGCCCAGTGGCGATTCGGTGTGCAGTAGCAAGGTGGGAGCTCACCTCTCTGCTGGCGTCCCTGTGGCCGCCTGGTGACAGCAGGAGCCTGGGCCCTGCCGGGTCAGCTCTGATTGGCACCGGGGGCCCGCGGGACGGCCCTCCTGCCTTCCCAAGGGTACTGCTTCTTAGGAGCTGAGAGCCAGGGGCCGAACCAGCAGAGCTCAGCTCGTGGGCAGGAACATTTCACCCCTTGGCTCCCAGGGCTCGAGGCATCCGCCCGTCTCCCACCCACGGTTGGGCTCCGCTGTAACGGGCCTGCTCCCACTGAGAGGCTACGGCGCCCCGGAGTGTCAGGGAATAGCATACAGATCGCAGGACAGTCGGGAAATTTTGGCCACATGGCTCAGCCTGGGCCACACCGGGACCCCGCCTCTCACGGAGCTGCCAGAGCCCGAGAGGCGCTCGGACCAAACGCACCCAGCCGGGCCCGGTGGCTCTGTGAATGGCCATGCGTTCGCGCGGCTCAGGGGGCCTGGGCTGGCCGTCTCACCGGCACCGTCCCACTGGATCCGCACCCGGGCCCTGCAGGGTCCGACCATTGCGTCCCACTCCCACTGCCTCACACGTGGAAACCGAGGCCGGGGCCTCGCCCGCTGGCAGAGAACAGACTCGGGTCGAGAGGGTCTGGCCCTCACCACCCAGGACCCCCACTTCCGCCCCCTGGTCTGGATTTACCAGGGACACACATGTGTACGATTAACCTAGAAAGCATTAAGTGAGAAACAAACCTGCTTTTTCTTGAAAATTAGACACCTCCTGACAGCCGGATTTCAGACAGCAGTGGCAGTGAGAAAAATGAAGACGGACACCCCTGGGGGGCAGGGGAGGCAGCGCCCCGCCCCTGCCGGCATGGCTGCGGTGGCTGGGGGCTGACTTCCTTTCCGGAACACGCAGGGCCCCCCGCCCCCAGTGGTTCCTGGAGCTTCGCTGCTGGGGGATGCCTGGCCCCTGGGACCCCTCCTGATTCAGTGTCCCTGACTCTGTGGGTCCGACCAGCTCCTCAGAGGCTGCGGGGGGCGGGGGGAGGCAGGCCGGCTCCCTTATCCAGGGTGCGGCCCCTCCCGGGGCTTACACCTGCCGCCCCGACCAGGGGTCTATGAGGAAAGGCTCTGTCGCCTAGTGCACGTGAAGCCTCCTGGTCTCAGGCAGCTGTCCAGGCCATGGGCGGGACGCGTGACCTCCTGTGTCTCCACCCACCCCGGCAGGTGGGGACCCTGTTTCTCATGTCCTGGGGAGGAGAGGGGGGCCAGAGTGGGGCCAAGAGAGGGCGACCAGCCACTGTGCGAAGGGCCTCGTGCTCAGTGGGAGGGGCACAGGGTGTGTGAAGTGCAGGGGCTGCTGCCCGAGGGCAGACGCCATGCCAACAGCGGGAGCCCCAGCACAGGCAGCCATTGGTGGAGGTCCCTGGCAGGAGCCCCCTGCGTGACCAGCATGTCCGCGGGGTCCCCAGGAGGAACGGGTCTCACCGAAGGCACTGGGGAACAGCGCCTGCGTCTCCTCCGGCTCTGGCCTGCAGCTCCCCTTTCCTGTCCGTCTGTCCTGCCTGGGGATGTGGCTTCCCCTCCCCGCCGTGGGGAGGAGGGGCGCTGGGCGGCAGGCAGGTAGGTCTGGGTTGTCCTCCCGGGCTACCGCGTTGCCAGGCCGCCCCTCCCCTCCAGGCCGTGCCTCAGCTCAGACCTGTCCTTTGGGACCCTCGTAAGGGGAGAAACAAAGGCCAATTGTCGCCATGAGCGGTCATTCATCAGCCTGGGGACGGGGCTCCCCTGAACGGCGCTCGGGGCTGGGGGCCGGGGCTGCGGCTGGGGGGTGGGACCCAAGTACGGCGGGGCGAGGTGGGGGAGAGCCGAAGGGGGTGAACTCCCCAGACATTTCTCAGTACCAGGCCCTGAGCCCTTCCCAAAGCAAACCCTGAACAGCTTCCCCAGGGACGAATGCTCCAGGCCTTCAAGGGGCCTGCACCCCCAGGGCCGCAGACTCATTGCGCCGATAGGTAAACTGAGGCCTGGGAGGGGAAGGATGTTTTTCTGAGAATAGAAAAGCTGAGTTGTATCCAGGGGCCCTGGGAGTCCACCCCCGGGCTTGGACAGGGGCCACGGCTGTGGCGGCAGGAGCCAGGCCCTTGCAAACAGTCCCCCCTCTCCTCCCGCCACCCCGTGAATATCCCATGCTGTGTGCGGCTTGGGGGGGTCCTGGCCTCCGGGACACTCAGGGGAATATCAGGCAAACAGACGGCCCGCACGGAGGGGCAGAGGGTGCAGGGGGCACAGAGAAGCCCTTGCCAGGCTTGTGGGGGGGTGGAGGCGGGGGGAGGCGCTCAGCAAGTTGCCACTCCAGAGCTGGTCCTTCGGGGGCGTGTGGCGTGGCCGGGTGTGGCCGGGGCCCCAGAGCGGCAGTCCCCGTGCCGGCCTGGGAGCGGGCAGCCTGTGGGGAGGGACTGGGCGAGGGCAGGAGGGCGGGAGGGCGGTAACCCGGGTTGCGAGGGCAGGTTTTCCTAGGGGCCTGGACTTGATCCCACCGGCCACGGGGGCACGAATGGGTCCTTAAGCTGTGAGGGACGGGCAGGGCGGCAGGCAGAGGGCTCTGCTCTGGGCTGGGCGGAGGGAGAAGGGCCGGCCGGCCAGCCAGGGGTCTGCGGCCAGGGAGGGTGGGGCCTGGGCCTTCCGGGGGGCGGGCCCCCTCTGTGGGCCGCAGCTCCGTGCCAGGCCCGGCCCCCCTCGGAGGCCAGCCTGTGCCCACGCGCTGGCGGGGGTGGCACACCCCTAAGGGCTGCTCCTTTTGACGTGAACACCAAGGAGCCCTGGGCCAGCTCCGTGGTTACTTCCCTCCCATTCTTCAGTGCAAACGACTCCCCTTTATGGCCGCCATCAATAACCGCTCCATCCCACAGCCGCGGTGGCCACATATATAATATTTAAACCACACTGGTGGGTGACAGAGACGTACGGATATTTTTAATCCCAACAGGCTATTACAGTTCATATCATGTCTGTCAAATAAATATTATGAATCATTTCCCGTTATCTTTATGGGGGCGAAGGACTCCGTCAGTGGGCCGGGCACGGCGGTCCCTGCACATTCATCCCGCCTTATGTATATGTATGTCCATCGAGAGAGACGGATGAGGCAACTGTCTATAATAAATGCCCCTAGGAAACCGCGTTCTCCTCCAGCTCGATGGGCGGCGCCCACAGAGGGCCCAGGTAGAGGGGTGCCGGGCCGGGGTTGGGGTCCAACCGCCAGGCTAGCACCCTCGGCCTGAGCGTCCTCCTCGTTCCCGCGGTGCACTGGCATCAACTTTCCTGTTGACGCGTGTCTTCCTTGGTGCCCACACGGCCCCACGAGTGGCTGGCTCTCTTTGCCCATCTTACAGAGGAAGAGACTGCGGTTCAGAGAGGGCCGTGTGAGAGGCAAAACAGGCTGTGGCACAGCCTTCCCGGTGCCCGGTTCCCCGAGTCTGCGGCCTGGCTCTTCCGTCTGGACTCCTGCTCCTACCCCCGACCTTGAGAAGCAGGGAAGTGTAGGGTTTGGGGGTCCACGCCCAGTGGTTTCCCTGGGGGGGGGGTCTGACCATTAATCTCCGTCACGGTGACCAGGTCCAGAAGCCAGTCACTGCCCCCGCTCAGCCTCAGTGTCCCCGTCTGTGAAACGGGGAACGGGAGCGTGCCGGGCTGGTCGCTCCATGTGGCTTTGCTGTGTGGTTCTGGGCGAACCCTTGCCTCTCTGGGCTTGAGTCATCTGTCACCACAACAGAAAGTGTCATCCCCAAAGGAGCCACGGAGGTGGTGGTGAGAAAGGGTCCCGTGGGCTGGGGCGCTTGGGGACAGAGGCAGGCCACCTGCCCATGAGGACAGGCCGTAAGTGCCTCAGCCACCGCCATGCTTGTTGGGGACAAGCACCCCAGCCCCCTCTGGGGTCCCGCTGGCCCCCCTCGAGGTCATATGGGCCCTTCTTGGGGGGGAGGGACCAGTAGCAGCCGAGGTGCCTCTTGGTGCTGCAGGAGCTGCTGGGAGCCAGCTGCTCAGACGCCAGCCTCGGGGGCCCCAGCCCGGCAGACGCCCGCCTTTAAAAATATTATTTGCCAGCAATTCCGGAGACTGTTTACAAGACCGAGCTGAGACAGGCACACAGAATAGACTCAAGTACCTTAAAAAGCACCCTTCAGGGGGAATAAAAAGCCCCAAACAAAAAACAAACCCCTCTCAGATCCTGGGTTGTAAATAGATGGATATTACTACAAAAATATTTTTGGCTGCAGGAGCGCATGGCAGGAAGGCGGGGGGCGGATTTTTCCATGGTTAGCTTGGACCTGGCCGCTCCAAGCGGGGCAGCCACTGTCTCGGGCGGTGTCGCGTGGGATCATTTGCACCAAGGGGCCCCGGCTGGAGGGGAGGGTGAAAATAGGAAAAACCAGCAGGGCGCGCATGGCCCAGCCAGGAGCCCGCCCCCTTGGGCCCCCCAGCCTGCCCGCTCCTCTCCCCAGCACCCCCGCTGCGCCCTCAGGTGAGAGCAGCAGCGTCTGCCGGGTTTCGGCCAGGTCTGCGTGGGCCGGGCCCCTGCTCACTCTGCCGTCCACGTGGTCTCCAGGACAGAGGCCGGCAGAGGCCCTGCGACGCCTTCCCAGGCCTCGGGAACAGAGGGCCCCTCTCGCACTTCTGACGACCCTTAGCCCTTGTGCCTTCCTTGAGGTGGGGAGCCCAAGTGGGAATTTGTCTGTGCGGGGGGGCCCCCGGTCTCCGGGTGCCAACAGTCCCGGCTCGAGTTTCCCGTGGCAAAGCCGCGGCTGGGGGAGGGGCGGAGAGCCCAGGGTGTGGGCTGCCCACTGCCGGCGGCAACCACAGAGTCTTGAGCCCAGCCTCGCAGGCCTCCAGGACCAGCCTTCCCACCAGCGCCCCGGCCTGTTCCGACCTGCTCGCCCCCGGGCCGCCTGCTGTGCCCTCGAGGGGCCGGGCGCCTCCGCCCTGCAGGGCCCCGCTGTTGCCTGCCCTTCTGCCTGCCTGATGGGAAACTCCCGCCTTCAGAACCCGGCTCAAGAGCCAGCTGTGCCCGGAAGCTGCCCGGGGCCCCCTGGCTGGACCTGGCCTTGCCCCCCGCTCACTGCCCACGAGGCTTCCCGTCTGCCCATCACACCCCACCTCAGCCACAGTTCTTTGTGGGCGTGTCTCTTCCCTGCTCTGGGCGGGGGCTCCCGGAGGGCCTAACCCGTCATCTCACAAGGAGAGTAATCCCAGAACAAGTCACTCACGCTTACTGAGCTCCGCCCCTGCAGTGCCAGACTCTCCCTGTGTTATCTCGGTTAGTCATCCCAGTGACTCAGTGCGGAAGGTGTGGCTCTCCCACTTTCCAGATGAGGACACTGAGGCGCAGGGAGGAAAGCGACCTGGCCGGGCCACACGGCTGGTGGGCGGCAGGGCTGGGGCTTGGCCCACACCTGCCTATCTGGGATGGCACCTCCACCTGAGTACCCAGCCAGAGTCCAGGGTCTGGCCCTTGATGAGGGCTCAGCAGCCGTTTGTTGAGTGAATGAGTGACCTATGGCATTGGAAACCAGGGACCGTACATGTAGCCCCGCCGTCTGTCCTGAGAGCCAGGGCAACACAGTGTGAACGGGCTGTCCACACAGGAGGTGACATGCAGGCAGCCCTGCACCACTGGTCCCTAGCTCACAGTCTCAGGGGCGCAGAGGTTCCAAGGATGGGCCCCGGGTTCCAATGCTGGCTTCATCCTCACTGCTGTGTGACGCCTCCCACTCTGCTCACCACTTGGGGGGTTAGTAGTGCCCATTGCCCACCAGATGGGGGGGAGGCAAGCAAAGGACTAGGCACCATGGTTCTTGGTGGGGGGCGGGGGGGCTTCTCCTCCTGGCCACTTGTACCTGAGGAGTGGAGCAGTCAGGTCAGGCTGGGAAGACACGCCGGGAGTTTGGGGCCCGAACGGGCCACTGCTTGTGCGCCATGGCCAAGGGCATGCTAGGGGTGACAGAGAGCCTCGGGACTGGGCTGGCCCCCAGCACGCGCCCCGTCCGTGTCAGCGCGCCTAGGTTCGCCTGCCCCCAACCCCGGCAGGCGGAAATCAGATTTAGAAGCCCGTGGCTGCAGTTAAACAGGGTGCAGGAGGGAGGCGCAGGGGCAGGGCGAGGTGTGTGCCCGTGTGGGGGGCAGGTGGGCAGAGGGCCCAGGAGCCAGCAGGGAGGAGGCTTTCTGGAGCAGGGGAGGGGAGCACAGGCTTGTAGAAACCAGGAGGACAGGACCAGCTGGGTGTGCTCACCTGCGGCTGTGTGGGGGAGGGCTCCCCAGCGGGGGCTTGCCCTCCCAGACCCCCCAAGATGCTTCTACCCCAAGGGAAGGAGTGCTCCCCGCCTGGACGGGTCCCAAGGGCCCTTGTGGGATCCAGCTCCTGGCTGTCCCGTGGAGGTGGGCCCTGTTCCTTCCCCATTTCACAGTGGGGACAGTGGGGCCACGTGTGGCCAGCGTTTCTAGTGGTCACACGAGAGGAGGGCAGCGTGCTCCAGCGGTGGGTCCCCCTCCCTTGTCAAGGGCTGTGGTTGTCTCTGGGCAGCAGGGAGGGCCACCCGTACTCGGGCATCGCCTTCCTCTCCTTCAGCAACCTCTGCCCCCAGGACCACCATGTGCACCCTCTGCCCGCCAGAGCCCAGGTCCACACGGGGAACGTGGGTCTGGAGGACGTCAACCTCGGGGCCCGCGGAGGTGCCTGGGGGCTGCTCTTGCCCGCCCGCCCCAGGAGGCTGGGCCTGGCGCAGGTGACCCACACCCAACTCCACCTCCAGCCGCCCAAGTTGTGCAGGGCAGGCGGCTTCCTTTCGTTTTCATAGAAACAAATCATGAATTTAAAAGTCAGGGCAGACAACTACCCAGGGCATAAAAATAGCCACCAGCCACAAAGTCAGTGCCCAACTCTGAGCCCCTGCCCCTCCCCCGGGGCCTTTAAAGAGGGGTCCCCGAAGAAGTCGAGGCCCACGTGCAGCGGAAGCAGGTGCCCCGCCCTTCCCGGCCGGCCTGAGGGTCAGCCGCGGGGGCGGGGCCGGGGTGCCCTTCGGCCCTTGCTTTCCCGCAGGCGTGAAAGTGAGGGGCGGACTGGGGGGGGGGCCAGGGGAAGAACAGCCCCCCGTCCCCGGAGCAGCCGAGCCCGTGCTCCCGCGCCGGGGCTCAGCCACCCCGGCCTCAGTTTCCCCACTGCCGGCCGCGGCGGGCGGTGCTTTGTGCGGCCGCGCAGACAATGGCCCGGCCGCGCAGGGCTCCCCAGCCTTTCTCTTCTCCTCCGCCCGAGTGGCTTTTTTTTTTTTTTTTTTTTTTTTTGGCAGGCCGGGGAGGGAATTCTGCTCCCGCCCGCGCCCTGCCCCCGCCCCGCCGCCCCCGCGCGGCTCCTGGGAACCCCTGGCGGAGGCAAACTTGCAAGTTTGCAACGCGCTGGCACGCTCGCAACTCGGCGGCCGGGCGGGCGGGCGGGCGGGAGGACCGCGGGCGCGCGCGGGCGGGGGCGGCGGCGGGGGGCGCGCGCGGGCGGCGGGCGGGGCGGGAGCGCCGGGCGGGGCGGCGGCGCTGCGCCGAGTTCGCGCCCGTCGCGGGCCCCCCGCCGCCCCCCCGCCGGCGCCGCAGCGGTCGGAGCGGGGCGCGGGCGCGCGCGGCGGGGGCGCGGGCGCGGGCGCGCGGCGGCGGCGCGCAGCACAAGTAGTTTACATTGTTGGGCGACTTTTGCAACAACTCGCCGCGCCGCGGCCTCCGCGCGCCGCCGCCGCCCCGCCGCTGCCGGCTCCCGCCGCCCGGGCCCGGCCGGCCGCGCCGGGGGCCGCCGCGCTCGCCGCTGCCCGCCGCGGCCGCCGACATGGACACCAAACATTTCCTGCCGCTCGGTGAGTGCTCGCGGGCCGGCGGGCGGCGGGCGGGGGCGCGTTCTCGGCGCGCGCGGGGCGCCCCCCGCCCGGCCTCCGCGGAGTTGGGGCGTCGGGCCCGGGGCCGGGGGCCGGGCAACTTTTCCCCGCGCGCGCCGGGCGGGGAGGGGGGCCTGGGCGGCGGGCGCCCCTGGCCCGCGCCGGGCCGCCGCCTGGGTCTCGGAGCGGGAGGGCGGCGGGCCGCGGCGGGTCGGCCGGGACGGGGTCCGTGCGCCCCGGCCTGGCAGCGCCCCGCGGCCCCGGCGCCTGGCTCCAGCCGGCGGCGCAGGGCCCGGGCCGGGCGGGCGGAGGAACTTGTGCGCTCGCAGCCGCCGGCCGCCCTGGTACCAGGACGGCTTCCGCGCCAACGCCCGGGCCGCCGAGTCCAGCAGGCCGCCGGCCGGGGCACACGGGACCCTTGTCCCCCAGAGCAGCCCGGCGCGGTGGGCAGGGTCACGGAGGGGCCGGATGACCGGGAACGTCAAACCTGGGAATGCCCTCTCCCAGAATTGGGGCCCCTCACTCTGGCGCACTCGGGGTGCTCTCCGGGGCCTTCTCCGGGGCTGGCCCTACACTTGAGGGGTGGACGCCCCAGAGGCACGGAGGGTCAGTTTTCCTGTCCTCCCACTGCCATCCTGCTCGGTGGCTTCCTCAGCGCAGACTGCCCTCCAACTCCAGGCCGGGACCAACCGGGAGGCGGGAGGGCACGGCCAGGCACCCCCAGCCACTGCCCTCCCCGGGGTTTGGAAGCCAGTGAGAGGCAGGAAGGGGGAGGCGGTGGGGAGACTTTATAAATGAGTGCCGGGAAGGATATTAATTTGGTGGCGGGGACGGCAGCCAGGCTGTCAGGCCGGGTGAAGGATTTGTCCTGAATGGAAATTAAAACAGCTGATTCTCAATGAAACCCCACGGTCAGGCCCCCCTCCTGCCTGCCCACCCCTCTGCAGCCTGGGGTGCAGCTCCGCCACTCCGTCGGCGGTCAGAGCGGCTGCGGGGACCTTGGTGAACCTGGGAGCTGGCCCCCAGGGTGTCAGGGTGAGGGCCTGAGCATCGGGCACTGGCACAGGGCTTGCCGCAGGGTGACTGGGGTGGGATTCCAAGTTTGTCAGCTCTAAGGCTCCCTGCCTGACTCTGTGTGATGTCAGCCTCACCGGGGGCAGCTGGTCGCCCCCAAGTCCCCCCGGGGGGTGGGCGCTGAGGCCCGTTTTACAGTTAAGAGAACTGGCTGGAAAAGACCGAGGCCACAGGCTGCCCAGTGGGGGAGTTGGGAGTCAGACCCCCAGCCCGTGTGGAGCAGGGCAGGAAGCTGAGTTGTTTGTGACTTAGTGTCTGGCCCGGTGTGGGGCTGGTAGGCTCCCGTGTGGACCGACATCTCCTTTTCCCCATTAAAGCTTTGCGCGCGCACGGCCGTGCACACACACACTCGCACACGCACACGCACATGCACACACGCACAGAGCAGGCTCTCCCAGAGGATCCCTTCTGGAACCAGAACCCTCGGCTCCATCATGCCCTCCCACCCCCCGTGTGGCAGGGCCCTGCTGAGTACTGGAAGCAGACAGGTCCTGGGACTTGGCGCGTGCGGGGCCCAGGCTGCAGGGCGGCTGTGCCAGAGCCCCATGCAGAGGCGGGGGGTGCCTGGGAGCTGCTGCCCCAGGAGCCTGGATGAGCGCTCCCACCACCCCAGGGAGCCTGGGGGCTGCTCCCCGATTCTGCCACGGCCTGCCTGGGCCTCAGCGCCTGGGCCTGAGTGGAGAGACCTGGGCTCTGATTACATTTTATTTTTTTCTAAGCTTGTGACCAGCCCTGAAGTCCAGTAGAGTTGAAGGTCCATTTAAGCGGCCACTTGCCTAAGCCCTTTTGTCAACACAGCCTGATCCCTCCCGGGGGGCGCGTGTCAGAGGCCCGCCTTGTCCAGGAGCTGCCTGGAAGGCGTTGCAGCTCCTGGTAGCTGTCTGGCCGCTTTCAGGGCCTCGGGCAGAGAGAGTTTCCTCCTCCCAGCGCCCTGGTGGGCCCTGTGGGGCTTGGTGGACACTCACCCTCACTGAGCCCAGAGCCTCCCAGTTGCTGCATGCCGAGCCCCCCTGGGGGGCAGGGACGGGCCCAGAGCACAGGTCAGAAAGCCGAGTGACCTGCCCGAGGCAGCCCCTCCTTCCTGCCCCTGCTGCCTGGACGGCCAGTGCCCCCACCCCCTTCAATGGGCGAGGCCTGTGCTGCCATCCCCCCCACCGACCCCCGGACGGTGGGACTGGACACGGCGGAGCCTGCGAAGGGTGACTGGAGGTCTCAGGCCCCACCAGACCCCTTGGCAGCTAGTGACCCATTTGCGTTGTTAGGGGTGGGTGGTCAGTGGCAGAGTGATAGACCCACTGACCACTCTCCAGGGGGCTCTTTGGGACCTGGTTGAGTTTGGAGCCCTGGCAAGGGGCTTCTGGGAACATCAGAGCCTTTGGGACCCAAAATAGAGCGCGTTCTGGGGCCTCCCGAAATAACAGGGTCACATGACTGGGGAGGCTGGGCCGGAGTCCGCCTGCCCAGGCAGCTCTGTCTCGCCTGGGCACCGCCGACTGTTGGGGCGTTTGTTTTGCTAAACTCCGGAGGGGGCTCTGTTTGTCGACGGGGAAGTGTGAGGGTGAGAAAAACAGCTCTCACGCGTGGCCCGACCGTGGCCATGGCCTTGCCAGCCTGCATCCTTCCCTGGGGCCGGCGTGCAGTCCTGACCCCCTCTGCCCAGACATGGGTGGGACGCACAGGGGGGCCCCCCCGGGACGAGCCGGGAGAGCGGGCCGGGGCCTGAGCCAGGGTTAGGCGGCCCCACCAGCTCTTCCAGCCGTGCCTGCCTTTCAGGGCCCGAGGGAGCCGCGCCTCTTCCAGGAGGCCCTCTGCCCGCTCTCTCTCTCCTCCCCCCTCCCCCTCAGGCTCTGGGGGCGGCTTTGGTTGGTGGTCTCCGTGTCCCCCCCCCCGCCCCCCCAAAGAAAGCCTGGGGCGGGTAGTTGTGGAATTACTGTGCAGGCGCAAGAAAGGGCGCTCTGGGGTGGGCCCCTGCCCGGCGGGGCTGGGCGTGCGGGCCTGGGGCTCGGAGGTGAGGGAGCTGGGGCAGGCTTTAGCTACGCAGAAGGTCGCAGAAGGCCGCGTGGGGCTGGGTGGGGAGAAAGCCTTAAAGTTCTGTCCAGAGCCGCGGGCGCCAAGTCTCCCACTCTTGGGCTCCATGGGCTCTCCCCGAATGGGCGTCCGTCAGGGCCGCGGCTCCTCGGCGGGCCCAGGGCAGAGGGCTCCTCCCCACCACTGGGCCCTGCTCTGCGGCCTCCGCAGGACAGGGCCGAGACCACCAAGCTGGCTCCGGTGGAGGCTTCGCAAGCCAGGACCTGCCCTCGCTCCCTACCCCACCGGCTCTGAGTTCATTGCTCATAACCGCTTTCTGTGGCCAGGGCCTTGAGGCGGCCCATTAACTGGCCTATTTCCACGGGAACCAGCCACTGGTGAGGCCGAGGAGGGGGCAGGGGTTGGGTCCCCCAGAATCTGGCTGCCTGCACGAGGAGCGGGGGGTCACCTTCTGGAGTTTCGGCCAGATGCCGGTCAAGCAGGTCGATTTCAAGGGTGGGGGGGATGGGGGCACCCCTCCCCCACCGCCCCTGCCTGAGGCGTTTACACTTTATAAGGTGCAGCGCCCACGGGGACTGGCTGCTGCCCTCCTCTCACTCCCACTTGGGCCCCTTTGTCACTCGCTGCCCCCACCCAGTCTCTCTAGAAGGAAGTGGCCATCCCTGGGTGGTGGGACCCCCCCAGAGCTATACCTTCCTGGGGGCTGTGTCCTATTGCTACTTAGGACATTGGGGTCCTGGTCCCCTGTCCCTGCTGCCTGAGGTTGTGGCCACCTGCCTGTCTCCCTCTCAGGGCCCCCTGCTGTCCGTCTGGTAAAATGGACGCCCGTCCGCTCTTCCAGGCGCCGGGCGGGCGAGGCCGTGGTTTGGCCATGGGGGCGTGTCTCCGTCTGAAGGCCACCGGGGTCAGGGTGGGCCTGGTCTGTGCGTCGGACCCAAACAAGACCCCAAAGCAGGGTTGGTGGCCAGTACCGTCAGGCGTGCGGAGTGGATTTGGGAGCGGTAGGCTGCCCTGTGTCCTCCCCTGCTGGGCCCCCCTGCTCGGACTCTCCCTGGGGCCCCCAGGAGGCAGGCGGGCCCCGGGGCTCGCTGGCACACCCACCGCAGGCAGCCGGGGCAAGCCGCTCAGAGCAGCGGAACCCCGGCACCTCCCCGACGGGGAGCCTGCGCCCTGGAGTCACAAAGCAATTGTCTAGCTCAGCAGCTGAGCGTGCGTGAAATGGAGCAGAAAGCAGCTCTGTGACGCCGACCCGGGCCGGTGCCGGGAGAGTGGGGATGCACACACGCGTGTGCGGGGCCTGGCCGTGCACACGCACAGGCACGCTCCCGCGTGCCCTCTCACCCGACCCTGGCTGCTCCTGCCCCTGCCGCCGGGCCCTGCCTGCAGCTCCACCCAGTACGGTTTGCTGTGTGTCCCCAAGACCCCATGCCCCTGTGTCTGTGTGTCTCTGGAAGCATGGCTTCGTGTCCCTGTGTCCCTGCGCAAGTGGCACGGATAAGTGAGGTGGCTTCTCAGGGCCCGGTATCCCCCTCCCCAGACGTCGATGGATTTCTGTGGCTTCTGGCTCTCCCGTTGTGCTGAGTCTCTCCGACCTGTTCAGGGCCTTGTGCTGCCCTGTGGGGGGGTATGTCGTCCTGCACCCGCTTTGTACCTGGGGCTGGCTTTTCAGGACAGGCCCCGTGAGCAGACGGGGAAGTAGGCGCAACCCTTCCACGCGGCCCTAGCGGGCCTTCGCAGCCGTGCCGGGCCCCTGGGCGGCAGCGGGTAGCTGCCTGCTTTTTCTTAGCCGGATGTGCCCCCTGTCTAGGGGCCCTGAGCACCAGCTGAGCAGGCCCCGCTCTGGGTGGGGCCGTGCACCCCCCGCCCCCAGGTGGCACCCCGGGAGCTGTTTGCCCTGGTCAGGCTCCCTGGGTCCCGGGGCCCTTGGGCGAGCGAGGGTTTTGTCCCATGGAGCTCAGCGGAGGTATGAAGCTTCACTGTCTGTTCTGATGTCCCTTGAAGGTGCTCTGGAGACTAGAGACCCTTGACGCTCACCCGGAGTTGCCCTGGGCCGGTGGGGATAGACGGGGGTAGAGGCAAGGGCCGCTGATGTACCGGAAGGGGGGGGGCTGGGCCAGCAGCCAGGGGCACAGCCTGAGGACCCCGGGGCCTGGGGCTCAGCTCCCCGCCCCAGGGCGGAGCTGTCCGGAAGCAAATCTCAGAGCGACCTGGGGCGGGGACTGGGCAAGGGTGACCACTCTGGGTCCCCAGAGCAGGGCGCGGCCTTGGTCATCTCTGGGGTCTCCACGCCCAACACACGCATGCATGTAGGTGTGCACAGAAATGCTCAGATAGGCACCCACACGAACATGCACACACATGCAGTGTGCGTGTGACCACACACAAACCCGTGCGCACACCGAGCCTCCCTTGGCCGACCCCAGCAGCCTTGACAACCTCTTCCTTAGGAGGACGCAGGTCTGCTGGTCGTGCCCCTTCCATGCGGCACCTCGGGCACAGCTCCTGGGTGCTGGCCTCCACCTGCTGTCCCACTATTCCCCAGAGGTGGGCGTGGGGAGTAGAGGGTGGGGAAGTCTTTGGGTTGGAGTGGGTCTGGCTTGGGTTCAGAGGGAGAGGCAGGGTGGCTACAGGTGGCGGAGGACGGGCCCTCCCCGTGGCAGGGACGGCCAAAGCCAAGGCCAGAGGCTCGTGTGGCCAGAGCTGGGGAGGTGGTAGTGTGAGAGGAGGCTGCAGAGACACGCGGCCCCGATGGGGCCCCGGTGTCGGGTCCAGTGTGTGGGGCCCCGGGGGGCTGGGCTGGCCGAGGCCACAGCCGTGGTCCTGGCTGGAGTCAGGCCTTCAGCCCTGTGCAGAGGGCAGCTGGAGGCGGGCAGAGGCCGGACGAGAGTCCCTGGCGGCTTGGAGCCTGACATGGCGGCTGCCCCACGAGTGGCCTGTTCCCCTTGGTGCTGCTGGACCACTCAGTGAGGCAGCCAGGGCTGGAGGGGGCACTTCGAGGGGCTTCCTGGGGGGGTCGCACCGGGCCCCGGGATGAGCTGGGACCCCACACCTTCCCCGAGCACGTGGCCTGGCGCACCCCCCATCCCTGGGCCCTGGCTCTCGTCCTGGCCCTTGAGCGCTTGGCCAGGGGTGTGGGTGGCTCCAGGGAGGGACCTGCGGTCTCTGGGGAAGGCACATGCACAGCCCGACCCTCGAGGGCTCAAACCCAGGCCTGGGAAGGACATGCCAGGCCGTGAGCGCTGGGTGAAGTTTGGGGTACCAGCTGTCCTCGCAGGGGTGAGGCAACTGGGCCTGCCAGGGTCGGAGCAGGATTCTGAGGGCCACGGTGGGGGCCGATCTGGGGGCTGGGGAATGGGACGTGGGTGGGCCCTTGGGGGACCCAAGCCTTTGCGGCCCCGGCGTGAGGTGTCATGTCAGGCACTCGACTGGCCCTTGGCCCGGAGTTCCTGAGGCAGGCGGTCTGAGCTCTGTCAGGCGAGGCTGGGCCACAAAGGGGGGGCCCTCGCTCGGCCTCTGGGCTGGCTCGAGCCTGGCCCTGGCCTCCCCACGCTGCTGTAGGCTCCTTCGGTCAGCGTGGTGTCTGGCTGTGCCTCAGTTTCTCTGAGTGTGGCCCGCGCAGGGGGCTCGGCAGAGCCCTGGCTGCTGTCCCAAGTCCCGAGTCCCCAGCACCGAGCGGAGCGTGACCCCCCAGCGCGGTGGACAAACCCCGTGGAGTTCAAAGCCGGCCCTGGGTGCGGGCCCCGAGCTTTAATGAGGTTACTGATTCAACAGGCGTCCTGGTGCTGCTGCCCAGGACCGGGGAGGCTGGGAAGCCCCGGGGAGGAACCTAAGTGTCCCGTAATTGACCAATTTAGCTTAAGTGCCCGCACTGGCCTTGGGCAGAGAGCAGGCGGTGGCAGCCCAGGTGGCCGCCGTCGCAGTGCTGGGCTCCCGTGCACGGCCGCCTTGTCCAAAGACCTCGGCGCAGCCGGGCCTGGCTGGCCCTGTGGCTCCACCTGGGACTCCTGGCTCCCCCGACCCGTCCGTGGGATCAGCCCCAAAGCCGTGTCCTTCCGGAAGCCTGCTGGCTTTCCCCAGCCAGAGCCAGCCGGCTGTCCTCGGTCGTTTGTGCATGGTGGGTGGAGCAGGGTGGGGGGGCGCGGTTTTGGACTTGGTGCTGGGCTGCCTGGGTTCCAGCCACACTGTCGGACCGCTGGCCCCGTGCCGTCTCCTCGTGGGGACACGTGAGGACGAGCTGACTCAGTGCTCGCGGAGGGCCCGGGGCCATCCTGGGAGAGCAGGTGCCTGGTCAGCGTGGGCTTGGGACGTGCCAGCTGCCCAACCCGCCTCTCTCGTGCCCCAGGCTTCCCGAGGGCAGGATGTCCAGGAAACGGGAAAGACCCCACGAGCGGCCGCCCCCGCCCCCGCCCTCTAGCAGAGGCAGGTCCCGCGGCCCGAGCGCTGGCCTCGCTGCCCGTTTGCCCTCAGAGGCAGGGCTGGGTGTGGGGAGCCTGGGTCCGTGGCGGCGCAGGGGCGGGCTATCATGTCCACGGTTTTGGGATGATGGCTTCTGAGGTGGTGAGGTTGAATGGCAGACCCATGCTGTCCTTGCTGGCGAGGACCTGGAGTGCCAGCCCTCGGAGCCGAGCCGCGATGCGTGTTCTTTTGGAGACGGCCGTCAACCACCATGCACCCCCGAGACCTAGCTTTGTCCAGAGTGGCTGCGTGGTGCCCCCAGCAGAGGAGGCCACTGCCGCTTCTGGGAGCGGTCTGTGCCTTTGAGCTCTGGCAGGCCCCCCGAGCCCCCTTGTCCCACCCAGTCCCGACGGGCAGGCAGCCACCTACCTCCAGGCAGGCCTGCCGCCCTCTGACCAGCTTGCTGCGGGCCCGGTGTGCCCCTTCTCCTCCCTGGGCCTCGGTTTCCCTGGGGCGCCCTGGCCGCCCGAGTCTGCCCTCTCCTCCAGGCACCTTGGCCTTGTCTCCGTGAGCTGGTGGCTCTCCAGTTGGGATGGCACAACTGGGGACCAGTTCCTCAGGAAATGGCTCTGTTAGCTCCTCTGTTGAGGGCGCGGGGCCCGGGCTGGGGCAGCTCAGTCCCCTGGGAAGCCTCGGGCTCTGAGTCCGGCGAGGCCCAGCACTGGCTTTGAACTCAGAGGGTTCCAGAGACACTGTGGGGTGAGCAGTGTGCAGTCGGGGAGTAGTGACCCTCATTTATTGGGGCTGGCTGAGCAGGGGGCAGCGGGTCATACTGCTGCCACCCAAGGTCCCTCTCTCCTTGGTCTCTGACCTTACTTGCTGGGACTCTCTGTGACCCTCCCCACTCCCCACATGGAGGCCCTGCCTCTGCTCAGTGTCACGTGGCCCTGAAGTCTCTCCTGCCACACCAAGCACCACTCACTCCTCTCCCTGGCTTTCTAGCGTTTAAAACACGATGGTGGCCCTGGCTGGGTGGCTCAGTGGGTTGGAGAGTATCGTCTGGTAACCGGGAGATTGTGAGTTCGATTCCCGGTCCCAGTGCGTACAGGAGACAACTGACTGATGCGTCTCAGATGTTTGTCTTACCCCGTTTCTCTTTTCCTTCTTGTCTCTCTAAAAGCAATGAAAGAGAAATGTCCTTGGGTGAGGATAAAACAAAACAAAACAGAACTTGACGGTGACAGAGGCGGCTCTGTGTGGTGAGTGACTGGTGGCCCGAGCCGGCAGATTCACCCGCCGGGGCCACAGCTGCCTCGCCTGTAAACTGCCTGGGAAGCCAGGGAGGCTCCACAGAGGAGGTGCTGTAGGTGGGTTTTAAGGGATGAATAGGAGTTTGTTGGGTGGACTGTGGAAAGGGACTCAGGCAGAGAGAACGGGTGGCCCCAGCCAGGGGTGCGGAGAGGGAGTGTCTGCGTGGCCATGGCGGGGTCCTTCCTGGAGGGCCGGCTGCAGGTCCAGGCTCTGTCCTCCTTGCTGGCTGGGCTACGGGCCTGTGCTGGGGAGGAACCACGTGACCCCGGGGGGTGTGGTCAGCTGGTCTGGGAATAATTAACCGTGGGAGGAGGTGGGGCTGGGAGTGGGCCTGGCTGCAACCTGGAGCCCCCCTCAGAGTTGGTCCCCTGCTGGCCCGATGTCCCCTCTTCTTCCTGGGCCCTGGGATGTCCTGGTCTAGAGCATGAACCACGCTGGCCCACCGGCTCGGATCCCTGGCTCCTGGGGTGAGCGTCCCCGTCAGACCCCCGTCCACCCCGTCGGTCCCCACATCCCGCGGTTCATGCCCTCGGTGCCCTCTGCCCCTCTCCGTGGGCGGCCGTGGGTGTCGTTTGCCCTGCGTGCGCCGGGCTGCCTGGCGGCCCGCCACCCTCTCCTTGCTGGGACCGAGGGAAACAGCTCTGGGGGCAGAGTCCAGGGAGGTGTGGAGCCTCCCCCGCCCCAGCGCGGCTCCTGGACTTTCCGCCTGGGATCAAGGTCAGGAGGAGGGCTGCGGTGGTGGGGGGGGGGCGGCGCAGGCATCGGGCTCCCAGCCACTTGGCTCAGACGTGTCGAGGGGGCCACGCTGGGGGCAGGATGGTGCTGGCTGGGGCCTTCCTGGGCCCAGATGGAGGAGCGGGGACAGTGGGGAGGGGAGCAGGCCCTTCCCTCCCCCCTCTCCCTGGGCATGATGTCCGACCACCAGCCCACCTCCGCCTGAGGCTGGGACCCCAGGGACCTCCTGTACAAGGGGCCGGCCCTGCGCAGGGCCGGCTGGAAGGGTGGCACGCTCTGCGCCCCTGCCCGTGCATTGCGGGCCTGCCGCGTGAACTTCGCGACTTCCTCGCACTTCACCTCGGTCTCCTAGTTCGTAAAAGGGAAGGAAGGGTGTGGGGCCGGGGCCAAGGGGGCGGGGCCGGGGGCGGGGCCGCCCGGAGCTGCTGCCCCCAGCCGGACCCGGGCCGCTGTCACCTGTCGGTGCAGCCCCACGGCCTCTCAGTCCCCGCTCCCCGCTCGTGGCGGCGTTGGCTCGGAGCCTCGCGGCCCAACCCACTGCTCCAGCCCCGTGAAGCGTTTGTTGAATGAATTCACGCTATCTGCAGGCACCCCCTACACCCTCCATTTCAGAAGTGCTGTGGGGCGGAGCCCACCCTTTGTGAAGTTGACTTTTAAAATTACCATTATGATTTCAGCGCCCTTCTTTGGGGGTCTGCCGCAACTTCGAAGGATGGGAAGTCCGGCTGTGAATCTAGCCTGGTGCTGACCGCTGGGCTGATGGGCTGGGCCAGTGCTGGATGCTGGGGGGCCCGGGAGCCCTCAGGGAGTTGCAGCCGCCAGGGCTGTGACCGTGGGGGCCACGACCCACAGGGCGAGGCCCCCACCCTTGGCAGGGCTTGCTTTAGATGCACCTACCCCCCACCACTGGACAGAACCCGCTGTCCTTGGACTCACTGCCCAGGTGCAGAGCGAGGCAGGGCGGGGGAGCCTCAGGCGTGAGTGACCGCAGCGTTGGGACTTGATTCCGTCTTCTGCTGCTGAGCGCGTGCTGATGAGGGCTGGGTGGGTTGGGGATCGAGGTCTGTCCGAGATTTCAGAGCGGACCTCCTCCCCGCCAGCTGTCCATCCATCCATCTGACTAGCTCTCTGCCCCCAGACGCCTGGCTTCTGTTGGCCACTGGGGAGGCAGAGAGGAGTGAGGCCCGGCCCTCGGGGGGGAGAGCGGTGCTTGGGGGCAGACACTGTGTCGCCTTGGACCAGATTTTTAAAACCTTCCTCAACCAGCTTGCCAGTGAAGTCAGTGGCCCGTGTGTCTGGGCAGTTCACACACAGCGGCAGTGGCGCTGAGGCAGACTCGGGCGGTGCCATCCTGCCCGTCTGGGGCAGGAGGCTGGCGAGAGCAGCGGGTGTCGTGGAAACCGACGGGCTCAGAGGAGTGGCGTCGGCCTGCCCCGGTGTGGGGCCCCTGCCCTGGGTCACGGAGGTGCCGCAACTTGGTCCCTGAGGAGGCAGCACCTGCCCCTCAGCCCGCATGGGAGCCGTCCGGGCGGAGCTCGGTGGGTCTACCGGGGGTGGGGGGGGCTGGGGTGGAACCACTGAGGGGGCCGGTGGGGGTGATGGAATCAGGGAGCCAGGAGGAGGCGCTGCATCTCCTGTCCATGGAGCCTGTCCATGGAGCACAGTGTCCGTGCTCACTGTGGGGACAGTTGTGCCCGTCGTCCTGGTGGGTCTGTGGCGGCAGAGCAGCCACCAGGATCATCTCGAAAGACTAGGAAGAGGCCAGCAGCGTGGTGGCACCCTGCCCTCGCCCTGAGGAGGAGGGGATAGTCCTCATCTCCCGGTGGGGTTTGGATGGGCGCCCTCTGTCCCCAGCCCAGGGTCTCTGCCCTTGACGATAGAAGTGAGAGAGGTCATTCTCTCAGCTGTGGCTGGGGCTCCCAGAGGGGACATGCTGTGTCTGAGGTCCCGGGGCTGGAGACCGCCCCTCGCCTGGCTGCTGTGTCGCCACGCCAGGAGGGCTGGCTCGGGCACTCGAGAAGTGGAAGGCCCACCGTGGCCCCTGCCGCCTGGCCCGGGCAGCTGGGCGGTCGGACCACATGCCTCGAGCTGACGCAGCGGCTGTGGGTCCCGGCTCGGGTTCCGTGTCTGCGAGGGGGCTCCTGACAGGTCAGCAGGCGCGCGGTCCCTGCTGGCTTATACCTGGCTTCCCGTGGCTGGGGCTTATACAAAGGACGTGCGTGGCGCTCCCAGGGCCTCTGCGTGTCAGGGCGCGGCCCCGTCCTCCTGGCTGCAGGACCACAGGGCAGGGGCTCGGGTTCCAGGGTGACTGGCCCCTGGCCCAGGTGGTGTCCCCATCTCTCTGAACGGGCTGGTGCTGCCCCCCACCCAGTTCCAGGGCCATGGGTGGGTCACAGCTCCGGGCGCCGCTGCTGACCGGGGTTCGTGGGAGAGGCGCGTTCCCCGCGGACATCCCCCCAGCTGCAGGGGGGCAGTCTGGGTATGGCGGCCTCCCTGCCCGAATCCCACCGCCGGGACTCGTCTGCTTGTGGACAGTGTTGTGTCTCCCACGCCGGGCAGCGGGGACACACTTGTGGCCGGCTGACGGAGTGGCCCTGGAGGTGGCTGATAAGCTGCGGAGCTTGTTATCGGAGGGGGCGGCCCCCCCTTGGCCATCACTGCAGCCCTGCGCTGCAGCCAGGCCTGCACTCTGCCCAGGTCGCGGCCTCGCGCAGACCCGAGTGCCTCGGGGACGCCCAGGCGAGGAGGTCCCGCAGGGCGCTGGCGATGGTCCTGGCCTCCCGCCCCTGCTAGCCCTGTGCCCTCTCGGTGGCCGGCCCTCCCCCGTTTCTGAGGACAAGGAGATGATGTCGTCACCACCTGGCCGTCTGGACTCCGCACTTGTGCTTGGCGGCCCGCGCTGGCCAAGACCTGGGACTCCGCGCCGAGATCTGGGTCACCAGCCCACGCGCCTATGTCGGGTGGGCTGCTGGAGCCCCTGACCCTGGGCTCGGTCCCCAGGACCTGGCAATCAAGGAGCCCAAGGTCTGCCCTCTTGTCCTTGCCCCCGCCCTTGGGGACACCCGCTCCATGCTCTCGGACGGCGGACGGCTGCGAGCGTCTGAGCTGCAGGGCCCTGGGCAGAAAGGCCAGAGGGCCCCTTCCTCCCCGGACTCCCCTTGGGGCTCGCAGCCAGCACTGTGCTGGGCGAAGGGACTGGGCAGGGCCACGCCTGTGGCTGGGGTCCGGAGCCAG
Source organism: Mormoops blainvillei (assembly GCA_004026545.1). NCBI lineage: Eukaryota > Metazoa > Chordata > Mammalia > Chiroptera > Mormoopidae > Mormoops > Mormoops blainvillei. The sequence goes on along the minus strand of PVJD01005670.1, from coordinate 80,948 downwards.
GGTGCGCGTGTGCGAGCGTGTGCGAGCATGTGCGTGTGTGTGACGTGTGCGCCTGGGTGTGTACGCATGCCCAGTGTCCCTCACCTGCTGACCTGCACAGGCAGGTCCAGGTGGGAGAGGCACCCATGTCCTTGCGGGTTGGCCCCCTCGGTCAGCGGGTGCCCTCAGGAGTGGAGGCCCAGGCCAAGGGGCAGTGCGGGCAGCGCAGGTGGGTCAGCCGGGCGGCGTTAGAGGCAGCGGCCTGGGGGCAGGTGGCCGGTACAAGGGACTGGGGAATGGAGAGTGCCAAGGGCGGGGTGTGTTCTAGAAAGACCTTGCCTTGGGATGTCGTGTGGAGGGTGGTTTGGGGCCCTTGGCGCTGGGTCCAACCCATGATACCACCCCCCCGACACTTGCCAACCCCCCAGAGTGCACCCAGCTCCCAAGGAGTGGTCAGTGGTGGGCCGGGGGCTCATCTGCGGCAGGTGCCCTGGGGCCGCGGGCCCCGGGCTGTGGCGGGCGGCACTGAGACTTCGGTCCAGCAGGCGCCCCAGCCAGACTCCCGCGGTGAGTTGAGAGAAGGAGCTGGGGTCAGTCATGCACACTTTAGTGCGAAACAGCCTAGTGCCGACCCTGCAGAGGCCCCGCAGGAAAGGGGAGGAAGGGAGGCTTCCTCCGATTGTGCACATGAGGAAATTGAGGCCCGAGCCGCAGGGCGAGCTGGGGTGAGGCGGGGGCCCCGCTCAACCTCCTGCCCTCGTCCGGGGCTCTGCTCCCCTGACCGCCCAGCCCAGGGCCAGCGAGTGGGCACACGGCGAGGCCCCGGAGGGGAAGCCGGCAGGGAGAGCTCCGTAGTGGTCCCAGCGCGGGCACTGGTGGGGGTGGCCCTGCGGAACCAGGAGCGAGTCTGCGCCCCTGTCGCCCCGAGGAAACCTAAGCGCGGGAGTGGGGCTGGCTCCTGGCCCGAGGCCACGCGGCTGGCAATGGGCGCAGCGGGGACCGAGCCTGGCCCTCGGGTTCCTCTGTGAGGCGCCTGGGCCCTGGGTGCGGGTCGAGGCGCTGGTGGCAGCTGGAGGCTGAGGGGGGTACATTCCTTATCTGGGAGGGGCTGGAGATGCCTTGTTTCCTACACAAACAACCAGGGTGGCTGGACCAATTTTATTTTTATTTCCTATTTTTACTTCCCCGTTGGCTCTTTTTAGTAACTGCTAGATAGGCCCCCGCCCTCCAATCTCCACCGGGCTTCCTGGCCTGGCCCTGGGCCCTTGGAGAGGGCGAGAAAGAGAGAGAGAGACAGACAGACAGACCCCGGTTGAGGCAGATCCGGGGTTTGGCTTGCATACACCTGGTGACGGGGAGCTCCCTCCCTCCCTCCCTGGGTAGCTGTGCGGGGCAGCTCCTTCTCATCCCCTGGGGCCAGACCTGGGGAGCAGGTGGTGGCGGCGGGTGTGCCTTACTGTGTGACTCAGTTTCCTTACGCCCCTCCCCTGGTTCCCGACGGGAGGTTTAGGTTTGGAGCGGCCACGGAAGAGGAGAAAGGGTGACCGGTGTGGGTGTATGCGCTGGGTGGGGTGGGCCATGTACGTGCAGGTAAATAAATACAGTGTCCCTGCCCCAGACACGGCTGGACAGGGGTAGGGGCCAGGGCTGGGCTCTGCCACCTTCAGAGCACGTCCGCCGGTGGCCCCGGTCCGACCCACTGAGCGACCTGCCATGCTGTGAGGCCAGTGAAACACCCCTAGGGTGGGGGCTTATCTGGACGGCTGGGGCGGGGGATGTGAGGACCCTAGTTTGGAGGGGTATCTCCCATGGGGCTCACAGCCCTGCCTTGGGCGGGAGAACACTCACCTGCCCATGTGAGCCCACAGGGGCCTTGTACCAGCATTTGGCGGATGGGGGGTCCTGAACTGCCAAAGCCACTGAGGAAGGTGCCATCCCGTGGTGGTGCCCAGGCTTGAGGGGGTGCCAGCCTGCGCCAAACCCGCTGCGTTCCCTTCACCGAGGAGGACCAGGCTCTGTGAGGCCGAGCACGTCCTTGGGGCCACGCGGCGTGGGGGTGCGGGGCAGTGGGTGCAGTGCCTTTTCCCTGTGTTACACGAAGCTGGGGGCACGGAGCTGGGCGCTGCTGCCAGGGACCCACAGGTGGCTGGGACCCGGAGCCCGAGCCTGGGACACAGCATTGGGCCTTCCGAGGGGAGGCGCCGGTGGACCCTGGGTCCGGTCCTGCGGAGCCCCACGGGCCCCGCACCCTCTGCCACCCCGGAGGTGCCATGTGGGCTTCCGGATACGGCCCCTGGTTTCTGCAGGGGGCCCGGTTGGCCTCTGTGGCTGATGCGCTGTGCCTGCCTACTGCACTTGGGGGATTCTGGCCCCAGGGCAGAGTGGGGAGCTGAGGGGGAGCCCACCCAGCCCCCGTCCTGGCCCTTCCTGCCCTGGCCAGCTCAGTCCTGAAGCAGGGGCCCTCGAGCTGCCGCCGTGGCCTTTCCTCTGGGCGTGAGTGGTGTGGGCGGCGAGGTCACGGGAGTGTCTGGTGGTGCCTGCACGTGTGGTGTCCGGACGGCCGGTCACCCCTGGACTAGAGGCCAGGAAACTGAGTCCCACAGGAGGGTGGGGGGCGCCTCCCCGCGGAGAGGCCCTCGGGGCCATGGGCTTTCCACCCCATGCCCTTGGGAGGTGGCCCAGGCACCTGGCTGCTGGGGCTGCCTTGTCACAACGGGACAGGGACTTCTCCTCGAAGCCTGGAAGTCGCCTTCGGGCTGAGGGCCCGAGTGCCGGGGCGGCAGGACCCCGGCTCAGTTCGGCCGCCACTCAGCCTCCGCAGCGGGGCGGCGTGCCTCCCTCTCTGGGCCTGGGCTTTGGCATTTGTGAACTGGGGAGATGGCACCCGTTTCTAGGGTGGCCGTGAAGGGGAACGTGAGTACGGCCAAACCTCTAGCCCCTGCGCAGGAGCAGGGGAGAGCCACGGTTGGGGGGCCCTTCCGATCCTTGGGGTGCTCCCCCAGGGGGTGGGGAGAGGGGCCCCTGAGCCTGTTGCTGGGGGCCCGGGAAGGGTTGCCCGCCCGTGCTTGGCGGGCCTTGAACGTGGGGAGCAGTCTGCGCGGAGAACTCGGGGGGCACGTGAGGCCCAGCCTCTGCTCCCCCAGGAGGAAGTGGTACCCTGGGAGGCTGGTTTCAGGGGCAGCTGGCGGCAGGACAGTCCTGGGGCGCGGGCCTTTCCCAGGCTAGGAAGGAACACCCACCCACCGCCAGGTGGTCTTGGCACAGGCTGGCGGGGTCAGGCCCGTTTGGTCCCCACTCCTCTGACCTTTCCCTGCTGGGGCCCCTGGGTAGGTGGGTGCACCCTGTTGTGGGCCCCCAGTCCTCAGGGACCTGTCTTTCAACCCCAGTGAGCTCGGCGGTGGGCTGTGGGACAGTGCGATTCTGGGTTTGCCTTCTTCCTTCAAGCAAAGAGGATCTTGCATAACTGTGGGAAGGAGGGCTTCCTCCCTGCAGCGGGCAGGGGCGGGGGCGGGGGCTTGGTCAGCACATGCAACGCCCTGGCGCCCTCTTGCCCTCCTGCCTGTGACGCTCACGGGCCTGTGGCCAGGGGGTGGGCATGCCCGGTCAGCACCCCCACCGGCCTTGGCAGTCTCTGGTGGGGGCCCCACTGGTCGTGTGGGGCCGCACGGGGTCCTGGGGTCCGTGCCGTACATCCCCGCCCTCAGCCTTTGCCCCCTGCCCTGCGGCCTGCCCCGCCCGCTCTTCTTGGTCCCTGCAGCCTGACTTCAGGACCTCCTCCCCTTTTAAGCCTAACACCTACATCCCCGCCCTCAAGGGTCCCCGTTGTCCCACGTCTACCCCAGGAGGTGACCGGGCCAAGCATGGACAAGGCCACCCCGTCCCAGACCGGGCCTCCGTTCCCCCAGCCCCAGGCGGGTCCCTTCCAGCCTCGACTTTGGGGGACACCAGTGTCCAGGCCTGGGGAAGGGGTGCTGGGCAGGGAGGGGCCCGGAGCCGGAGGCCTCAGCTTGGGCTGAGCCTGGCATGGCGCAGCACTTGGCGGGGGCCTGGGGGCCAGTGGGCCTGGCTCCGTGCCTGCACTGCAGGAAGGGGCTGAGATTTAGGCCCGCCCCCGTGCTCCTGACTCAGCGGCCGCAGGGCGGGGACACCGGAGGGTTCCTGACAGAAGCCCTGGCCGGGGCGCCCGCCTCGCAGCCCAGATTTTTCTTTTGAAGACGGTTCCTGGGAAGCAGAGCTCTCGGCTCCTGCCTGGGGTCTCCCCGCAGGAGTCCGGGGCTCTGGGTCCCTGGGCACACTGCTCCTCCCTTTCTGGGCCTGGCTGTCGGGCCGCTCTCTCCCCAGTGCCCACGGGACAACGTTCTCCCTGCTACCAGGCCCACACTGCTCCTGCCACTACACTGTGTGCCCCTCAGCCCTCCTGCCTTTGGGTCCTGCTCACGCTGCCCCTTCGTCTGTCCGCCAGCTTCCTCTGTCAGGCGTCCATGTATAAGCAGCCTCCTCCAGGGAGGCCGCCTGGGTTAGGGCCACTCCACCCCATGCTTGTAGTGCCTCGCTTCCGATTTCCCCGGTGGTAGTGATGGGACAGGAGTGACTCAGAGTCCTTGCTGTCCTGAGGGCAGTGCCCAACAGTCCAGTGGATGTGGAGCTGCGGGGACAGGAGCGGTGACAGCCACCCAGCTGGGGCCTGTCTCCCGGGGCTCTGGACCGACGTGCCCGGCAGAGAGTTGGGGTTGGCATCCACGGGCCTGTTGTGGGAGCTGCTTGAACAGGTCCCCTCAGGCCTCCCAAGCGACAGCTGCCCCCGTCCAGCGTGTGGCATGGCCCCTGTGCGAGGACCAGGGATGGTGGAGGATGTGGGAGTGGCTGTGCCCCAAAGGTCGCCAGTGAGCACCTGGGGTCTTGGGCGAGGGCCTCAGTGTCCCTGCCTGCCAAACGGGGATGAGGGAGCTGATGTTTGCACAGCCCGAGGCCCGGCCCAGGTAGGAGGGTGCAAGTTCGGGCTACATCCAGCGCCAAGGCTTTCGTAGCCACGTGGCGGTCAGGAACGGGGGGGCACCTGGTGGGCTCACAGCCCCTTCAGCCCACCCGGGGGCCAGCACAGAGGCGGCTGACTGACTAGGGCCTTGGAGCCCGGGTGAGAAGCCCGGCCTCAGTGGCCTTCAGCAAGCAGGGCCCATAGCCAAGGGCTGTGGTCTGCTGGGGGCGCGCTCCTGTCCCTCTGACGTGAGGCTCCCTTCCCACCCGCTGTCCTTTTTTTTTTTTTTTTTTTTAATGAGAGAGGGGAAGGGAGGGAGAGAAACTTCAATGTGTGTTTGCCTCTCATGTGCCCCTTATCAGGGACCTGGCCCGCAACCCAGACCTGTGCCCTGATTGGGAATCGAACCAGCGACCCTTCAGTTTGCAGGCTGGTGCTCAGTGCACTGAGCCACACCAGGTGTCTTAACTTGGTGTCTGAGAGTGGCCGAGTGTCCCCCTCCCCACAGGGCCACCAGTGTCTGCCACCGTCCACTGCCTGCCCGATTCCTCAAGGTGTTTGCGAAACATAGAGCTAGGAGAGGCCCTTCCCCCGTGGGGCTCACCGGGCAGGAGCCAGCAACCGAGGCTGAAGTTAATTGTGCTCCGCGCCCCCGCCCCCCACGCGCCCTTGTTGCTTGAGGAGGGAGAGTGAGAGGTAATTAGAGGCTCGGCTCTCGGCCCCGTTCATTCATGACTTAAATCTGGGTCACTGGGTAAGCACAGGTGGGCGCCGCGTGGTGTGATAGGGCCACACTGCTGTGCCCACATCATGTGCTGTGCCCAGGTGCCCCCTCCTACGGGAAGCCCTCCTTGGTGCTTCCACTTGGGTGGGCCTCGCCCACACCCTTGGCCGCGTGCTGTTTGCATCTGATGGTGTCTTTCCCCCCCGCTTCCCTGTAGAGACTGTTGGGAGCAGTGGTGGTGGCTTCTAGGGTTGGGGCCTGTGAGGGGAGGGTGACAGCCGGAGCCACGTGCTGTCGGGGACCCCCAGGGCCTCCTTGCAGCGAGCGCTCCCATGTTCTGACATGCTTGCCTCCCACGCCGGCATGGTCCTTGGGGTGAAGTCCCAGCCCCTGACCTGGCGCTTGGCCCTGCTTGTGGGGACCAGCTGTGCTGGCCTGCTTCCTGTTGCTAGAATGTTCCCAGCTCTTGCCCTGCCCAGGGCCTTTGCACGTGCAGTTCCTCAGCGTACCCTTCCCGTATCACCCCGTGGCTGCTGCCCCGCTCCTGCCGGTCTTACTTGGGTGTCACCCCCGGGACTCCCGGGTGCTGTGGACTCGCCCCCACTGTCACCCAGGGCCACCTCAGCCTGATCGCTCCCTTCGGAGGCTCTGCACGTACTGCGAGTGGTTTGTTGGTGGGGCTCCCATCTGTCCCCGATGACTGGGCACGTACTCCGGGATTGCGGGTACCCGTGGTGCTGCAGGGCGTGCCTTCTACACAGGACCGCCCCCCGCCCCGTCGGCACGGTGGGTGAAGGATGAACGTGGCTGGGGGCCCTGTGTGGGGCTCCCCAGGGGCTGCGTCCCCATTTCCGGGGTTTGCCGCTGCTCATCCCCGTGGGGGATGGCAGGGGACGTTCCACGTTCGGGGGATGGCCCCCGTGCACTTTGCTGGGCTCCGGGCAGTGAGAGCTCTCAGGGCCTCAGGTGCTTGGGGAGGCTGAGTCAGGGCAGTGATGGGTGGAGGAGTGACAGCTGGGGCCTGGCTGAGACCCTGCCAGCCCCGGACTCTTCCCATTTTGTAGAAGGGGAAACTGAGGCCCGAGGGGGAGGAGCTTTTGCTGACTGAAGGCCACTGGGGGAGGCGCTACTTTCTGGCTGCACACCGCGGGCCAGACCCAGGGCTGTGGGTGGGGGACCTGGCTTGTTGGGGGACAGGCAGGCAGCTGTGGGGTGGGAGCCTGGACACCGTCTTCGGGCTGGTGGCATGGAGGGGCCGCGTGCAGTGCAGGCAGAGGAAGGGTTAAAAAATGCGGGAAGTAATGATGTTTCTAATTTTCCTGTGTGATTTAATAAAAGTGTAGATCGTGCGGTGGAGGACGCCCCGCCCGCCGTGGCACTGACCGAGACTGACCGTGGGCTCCCCGTGGTCAGCCTGCCTTTGACGCCGCGCCCCTGCCCAGTGGACAGGCAGCCGGGTGCTGGGGCGTCCACTGAGGAGGGGGACCTGGAGGGGCCTCCTGCGGCCTGGCCTGTCAGAGCCAGCACCCTCGGACCGCCGCACACCCGGGCCCAGGGGTCACACGGGCTTGGGGCCCGCAGTGGCGATGGGCACGTCCCAGGTATGGGGGTGATGCTTGAGGGGAGGTGGCAGGATGAGGAGGGGCAGCCAGGTGAAGACACGGAGGAAGAACATTCCGGGCCGAGCAGCAGGTGCGGAGGCCCTGAATTGGGCGTGGGCCCTGAGGTGGGCGTGGGCTGGGCCGTGAGGGTCCCTGCAGAGGCGGGGGCGTGGGGGGCAGTCCTGGCGGCTGCGAGGAGCCAGGCTCACGCCGTGGAGCCTGGGAGCCCTGGCCGCTGGTGAGGGCGGCCCGGGGTCAGTGGAGTCCGGAGGCCGAGAGGAGGTCGTGGCCGCAGGGCAGTGGAGGGGGTGGGTTTGGGCCCGCAGGCCAGGTGTGGGGGCTCAGAGTGACCGTGAGGCCAGGGCCTGGGTGGTGGCGTTTGCGGGGGGCGTGTGAGATGGGGCAGAAGCTGGGCGCCCGGGTGCACAGTGGGGCGGTGAGGCCGCACAGGGTGACTGCAGGATTGGTGGGGGCTGGTGCCTGGTCTTGGGGGAAGATGTGGGACTCCGGGGTCTGGGGGTGGAGCGCAGAAGGTTCTAAGTGCGGCGTGCGGTCGGCACGGCCAGGTGTAAGGGCGACGACGGGGCAGCGGGTGCCGGAGCGGCCTTCGCTGGGTGGCGAGTGTGCGCCAGCAGTTGGGTGGGAGCCTGGCAGCTGGCTCCCCGGGGCCTCTCAGCTCTGGGCCATGGCGGGTGGGTCCCACTTGGGTCAGGGGTGGTCGTGACTGGGGCAGCCATGCACCGTTGGGCTGATCTTGGGGACCGTATGGATCTTGGCCAAGTTCTGCAGCTATGGGACCCTCCTAGGGTAGTCACTTCCTCCCGCGAGGGCCACTGTCGCACTGCCCCGGGGCCCTGGGGCTTCATCGTGCTGGCCGATTCACCCACGGCTGGGCCTCCGATGCATAAGGACCTACGCTGCTCTTGGACCCGCAGACCTCTGAACAGTGCCCCCACCCCCAGGGACCCCCCAGGCCTGCAGACCCCAGCTCCCTGCCCCAGCTGGGCCCAGAGCTGCCCCGCCCCTCGCCACGAGGACGTGAGGGGCCCTCCTCCCCCAGCTGCCTTGGGGTTTGTGCCTGAACCCCGACTTAGGGCAGCCCTGGGCCAGGGGCCACTGGACCTGGGTGGAGGGCTCGGCTGGGTTGGGTGGGCAGCGAGAGAGAGCATCCCCAGATGGCGGGAGGGAGTGGACAGGAGACATGCCTCCCTAGGCTCTGGACGAGGGACTGGTGTCTGGGAGTGGGCGAAGCAGCCCCCTCACGTAGGCCGTGCACCTGGGCCTTGGTGGGCTGCCGGGAACCCGCCCTGGGGCTGAGGGCGGTGCCAGGGTGTGCGAGGTCTGCAGTGTCAGTATTTCTGGGACCGACAGGGCCTGTTCTTGGGGCAGAACTGCTGCACCGGGCAGTGGTGACTGCAGCGGGTGGGCTGAGGCTGGGGTCTCTCGATCCCCAAAGCTTCTTATGTGCAGGGAGCATCAGTGGGCAGGGCCAGTGACAGCAGGGGACCTGTACTGGGCAGGGTCCCCATGGGCCTACTGTCTTGCCTCAGGAGACCGGGGGTCTCCAGTCCCCCAGGGCCGCCTGGACCTCAGTCTCGGGGTGTGTGTCTGGGGTGAGAGCCCCAGCCTCACAGCTCTGGGCCCTCAGGCCGCCTCCTCGGGAAGGCCGCCCCGAGGAGGCCGTGTGGGACCGGCTTCTGTGACAGGGTGACATCCAGTGCATGCTGCCCTTTCTGCCTTTGACGCTGTCCCCTCCTCCCGGCCGGGTCAGCTCCTGCTGCCTGAAGTCCCTGGCAGCGCTGGGCCCCGCCCCCACGGCCTGGACCCCCGACTGCCCAGAGCACGCACAGGCCCAGGGTCAGGAGAGCGGGCCACCAGATGGCCAGGCGGGCGCGTCTGCCCAGCGCACCGCGCGCTGTGATGAAACGGCCTGTCCGGGCTCACCGGGCAGCTGGTCAGTGTCAGGCTCACGGCAGGATGTGCGGAGGCCGCGTGGAAGCCAGCCGGTGCCGTGGGGGGCGGGGCTGGGGGCCTCAGCACACCCTGGGGCTGGCGCAGCGGGACACACTGGCGTTGGGCACCACGGGCCCTGCCTTGGCCCCCAGTGCCAGCTGAGGCCCTGCCGAGCCTCAGTCTTCTCATCTGTAAGGAAAGAAGGGCTCCTGCCCTCAAGTCCCGGCTGGTGGCGCAGAGCCAGGGGGCTTGTATTCTGTGCGTGCGCGTGTGTAAGTGCACGTGTGCACGTGGCTACGTGTGTGTTGGAATGAGGTCCCTGGTTTGTGTTGTGCCTTCCTCCTTGGGGGGCACAGTGGGCACCTGGCTGAGGCCCCAGGAAGGCCTGGGCCAGCCCAGCCCTGTGCCCTCTGGTGCCCATGCACCATGCCCATTTGCATGGGGAACCGAAGGCACCCGCAGTGTCCTGGGAGAACGGGCAGAGCCTCCCCCTGCCCCCCGCCTCGGTGTCCTCGCCCGTAAAATGGTAGCAACTGACTCAGTCCCCCCAGGAAGTGTCTGTGGCCGCGGGGAGGGGCCACCTGGTGGAGGGAGTGCGGGCATCAGGGCTGGGCCCTCGGGTACTTGCTTAGGAAATGCCGGAGCCGGGGACGGGCCTGGTTCTCCCGAAGGAGGTCGCATTGGCGTTGGCGGCCTGGGATGATGTCACCAGTGACCCTGGGCCACAGCGTCTCCCTCCAGGGAGTCACCCACCCCAGCAGCGTTCGTGATGTGTCCGGCGCAGGCGGGGGCCGAGCAGGGTGCTGGCTGCGGGGCGGCCGGGTGTCCCGCTCCTGCTCCGTGGGCTCTACTCTCCCGAGCAGCCTGACCTCGTCACCCGGGAGGCGTCCCCGCTCGGGAACCCCTGGAGTGGTGGGGACCTGCACCAGGGAAATGCGATCCCCTCCCTGGCCGCTGAATATTTCATCAGGGGATTAAATATTGACGCCGAGCGTCCCCTGCCCCGGGAGGGTGGGGGAGGGGCCCGGCTCCGTGTCAGGCACGGTTGAGTATTTTTCCTGATAATGGAGCCGTGTCAGTTGGAAAATGACATTGCTGTTTAAAACGTGGTCCTGCGGCCCCTCTTTAATTAAGGCGAGACGTCATAACCCGTCTGTTGCCGAGAATGAATCTCTAACCATCAGAGCAGGGCCCGACGGAGTGGGGGTGCGCTGGTCCCGGAGAGATGTACGGGGCTCTGGCCGGGTGCGGGGTGTGCGTGGCTGGCGTGGGTTGGGGGTCATTCTGGCCTGCGTGTCTCTGTGGGGCCGGGGAGCGGTCTGCCCTCCGTGGGCACGTGTCGGTGCGTGTTGGGGTGGGTGGAGCCCAGGAGGCTGAGGCTGAGGCTGGCTTCCTGTAGGTGAGGCGGCCGCCACATTTGCACAGCCCGATGTGGGGGAACGAGGGCCCCGAGTTCTGACTGTCCCCCGAGGGAGCGAGGGCCCCAGCGCTGGTGTGTGGGGGGTGAGCAGGGGCAGCCTGGGAACGGCGTTCTGGGTGCCCGGTCTGAGGGGAGGCCAGCCTGGTCCAAGGGCGGCTACGGACTTTGGGGCTGCCCAGGTGGGTGATGGGCAGCTGGCGAGATGCTTCCTGGGCCTGGAAGGGCAGTGCCAGGGAGACCCTGGGCAGGTGCGCTGGGCCCAGTGGGGTGCAGGGCGGTGGTGGCATCCAGCTGGGTCTGATGGCTGCCGACTGGGGCCTCGGGGATCTTAAGGGTTACCTCAGAGTGCCTGGCATGTCTCGGGCACTAGGGAGGGTGCCAGGAGCCCCGTCCAGGCCCCAGACGGACGGCACTGCCTTGCCTCGCCCAGCCCCACCCCTGCCCAGCGGTGGGCAGAAGTGGCCTTTCGCCGAGCAGTGGGCCGTGCAGGGCTCAGCGTCTGGACCACCCAGCCTCCAGCCTCTCCCGCCGGGCCTCTTGTTTTCCTTTGGCGGGGCCGGAGCCGATCCCCGGCGGCCGACAGCGCTGGGAGCAGCGCGCCCTGGCCACGTGCTGCACCTCCCTGAAGGGCTGGCTGGACTCGGGCGTCCGTTTCTCCAGGGGAGCAGAGTCATGGCCTGCCGGTGCCGTGGGGTTGACAGAGGGTCTGTGTGCAGGGATAGCACCGGGGAACCATGCCAGCCCTCACGTCCTGTTGGGGGTGCCAGAGGGTCCTGTTTGCCGTCGGCGCTGTCAGCTGGGAGAACAAGGGCCCCCACTCGCCTTGGGGACGAGGACGGCTCCGCTGGCCTTGGGCGGGGCGGGGCGGGGTGGGGGGGGCACATGGGAGCCGAGCCGCTGAGGCATTCAGGCAGCTGGCTCTCGAGGCCCCTGCGAGTCCTCAGTTGGGTCCTCCCTGTCCACTCTGGGTGGATTTGACCCCCTTCCTGGGAGGGTGTTGGTACCCCCCGGAAAGGCAGGAGGGCCCTGCACTCCTGGTCGCCGTCGGTGGCTCGGCTTGCTGGGCCCCGGTTCCAGCTGCGTTGCTGGGCTGGGCCCGTGGGCTGAGGGCTGTCTCTGTGCCCGCTGAGTTGGGGTGCAGGGCCCCCCGGCAGGGGGGCGCTGGGCTAGCAGGGCAGACGGGAGGGGCGGGCCTGTAGCCGGAGGTTCTAAGGGCGGAGGACGCGGGAGCCCACGCCGGACCTGAGCTGGCCCCACTGGGCGGGAGGCGCGTTTATTTTCTGAAACGGGTTTAAAGGGCTGGTGGGGTCTCACTCGTAAACGTCTCTCGGTGGCTGACGGCCCTCGGTGGTGAGAGGCCTGGGCCAGTGTGGAGGAGGCGGAGCGGGGGCGCCAGGTGCCCTGGGCCCCGTGGGCCCTCCCACAGACATGCAGGCGGGCGCTGGGCTATTCTCCCTTCACGCAGCCTCGCCACGGGCCCCCCTTGCTCAAAGCAGACCTTCCCCTGCCTAGAGGAGCCTCGAGCTGACAGGACGACTCACTGAGCTCCTCTCGGGACTGCGTGTGTACGGCCCCCGTGCCGGGCGCTTCTCTTCTGAAGGTGGCAGCCTGAATGCCCCCTCTCCCAGTGAGCCGGGAACCTGCCCCCCCGGCCCTCCCCTGCCAGGCAGGAGGCCCCTCTGGGCGGTGGTTCCAGGCCCCTGGGAAGGAGGGTCCTTCTCTCTGAAGCCTCCTGGTGCCTTTGGAGCGCGATGCGCTTTCGTGGCCGGGTGCGCCTGTTGGGTGAGCCGGCCCTGTGGCCCGAGATCCCTGCCCCCTTGTTGACAGTGTGGGCTCAGGGACAGCCCCCCACATGCCTGCCACCGTGCTGTGTGGGGTGGGGGTGGGGACAGGAGTCCCGTGGGCCCTGCTCTGAGGGACGCCGGGGGCTGCCTGGGGCTCTGCAGAGGTGCGGAGGCCAGGGTCTCGGGGGAGGCTGCTAGGATGGGCTGGTGCCATGTACTGGGGATGAGAATGGGGCAGGAGGAGTAGGTGCCGTGCCCCCCGGGTCCGCAGCCTCCACCGCCTGTCGCACAGATCCCTCCCACCAAGAGCAGAGAGACGAGACCGTGTGCGTTTTCATGGTAACCTCTGCGCGTCTGGGCTCCCCCTCCTCCCTCCCGAACGGTCTGGCGTGAGAAGGCTGCCTGGTCTGATGGGTGCTGGGGTGGGTGGCCGTAGCTCTGGGCCTGCGCGGTCAGTGGTTCTCACCGCGGCCCCCCGGCAGGAGCACCGGGGGCCTTCCGCCCTCCAGGGGCCTGGCCCCCGCCCAGTCAGGCAGGGTGGTGGCCTGGGGGCTGGGACTCTTCACAGCCCCCTGGGCGATGGTGACACGCAGTCCGGCTGAGCCCTGTGTTCCCCGGGGTCCTCCCTGCTGCGCTGCCACCGCCCGTGGGCGCCAGGCGTCCTGCAAGACCTCAGTCTTCAGGAGAGCTGCCACAGCCCAAGGCCTCAGGTCTGGGTGGACGGCCCTCCCACGCCCCAGGCCTCCGTGCCTCCCAGGCAGCGATCGTAGGAGTCCCCCCACCTGTGGCTCCCGTCCCCCACAGACCTGTGCGCCCCACTTCCCTGACCAGCACTCCTGGGCCTTCCAGGGCTGGCGACGTAGGGGCCGAGAGGCTGCTAGGAAGTCTCGATTGGGAGTTGGGAAGCCTGCCTGCCCCAGAGCTCTGGGGGGTTCGGGCCAGGTGGACCTCCAGAGACTGCCTCTTCCGCTCGTAGGAGGCTTCCCAGGACCCATTAGTCCTAGAAGGACACGCATCCTTCTGCCCTCTGCCCGTCTCGGCCGTTAGGGTTCAGGCTGGGGCTGGGCCACCCCATCCATGCTTACAGGAGCTAGGCACCCCCGAGACCTCCCCTGCCCGGCCCCCTTCTGCCTGCCGGGCCCTTGACCCCCCGCCCCCGGGCCTGCCGGGGAGGCATCTGCTGCTGAGCCTGTGTTGCTCCCTCTCTCTCTCCGGGTTCCGCCCTCCCAGGGGAAGAGCACAGGCCCGGGCCCCTCGTTCCAGGTGCCTCGTTCGACGGGGAGGGGGCAGGGGGCCCTGTTAACTGAGTGGCAGACAGCGAAAACCAGTCCACCCTCGATGTGGGTCTGGGAGCTGTTGGGCAGCGCCCCCCCCCCCCCGTTTGCAGTGTGCCCTTGGGGGCGCTGGGAGGGCAAGCCCCTGGCCCAGGGAGCCGCCGCCTGGAGTGGTGCTTGTGTTCCGGTGCTGCTGCGGCTGCACCTCACGGGTGGCGGGGGGAGGAGGGCATAGGCCCAGCACGAGGGGGACAGCAGACCTCGAGAGGAGGGCTAGGGTAGCGGCGTCCGCAGAGGGGTTTTCGGAGTATTCACCCCTGCCCCCCGCCCCATAGTATTCGCCTTCCTGGAAGCGCGGAGGGTCCTTGCAACACCTCAGAAGCAGGTAGGGACCCGGCCCGTTGTGCACAACCTGCAGCTGTGCCGGGGAATTCCTTTTGGGGCTCCAGGCTTGGCCCTGCCACAGAGCCCGCACTTTCGGAAAGCTCCGTGGCCCCCCGGGTCCAGGGAAGCAGAGTCTTCGAGGCTGACCTACTCCCAGTCGAAGCAGAGGCCTGGGGGAGTGGGGCCGTGGAGGCCGCCGCCCGCCCTCTGGGGTGCCCGCCACCCCTAGTCCCAAGAAGGGCAGAGCTGTGCCCCCCAGGGACCCCGCGATGCCCACCCTGAGCTCGCCGTGGCCCTGACCAGGGCGGCGTGACCCTGCTGGTTGTGCTCCTTCCTCTGCCACCCCGGGCGGCCGTTGCAGGGCGGGGCCTTCTTGGGAAGCTGCCCCACCTTTGCCCGACTTCCCAGCTCCCCACCCTGCGGGGCCGGGCATGCTGGCGCTGAGGGGAAGGGGGCTGCCCCGGGCTTTTGTGCGTGACCCCACCGGAGAGCGGGGGCCCGTAGACAAGTTACTTAACCACCCAGAGCCCCAATTTCCTCATCGGTGACGCGGGGAGAAGAAAGTCAGGCCTTGTGGGTTTTTGCAGTGGCAAGAGTGTGTCCTGGCTCACGCCTGGAACTCCGGCAGGATGTGGGTCCCTGACCCCGGCCGGGCCAGGGGGGCGAGGGACCACCCTGTGGCCCCGCCACGCCTGTCACACAGCCCGGCTGACGAGGGTGGCTTGGCCACCGGCCTCCTTGCACGGAGGAGCTGGGGAGCTGGCGCCCCTCCGGGGCCGCTCCCCCCCACCCACGCAGGCGCCATGTTTTGAGCGTCCTGTGCGTTGTACACGTGGGAAGACCCTGCCCAGCGGCTCTGAGCGTAGACAGGGGGCCTCTGACGGGGAAGGGCGGGCCTTCCTATCGTGGTCCTGTTGGAAGGCATGGTCACAGCCTGGCTGGTGGCACACGTGCCTCTGTAGTTGGGACAGGGTGACTTTCTGCGGGGGTGGGGGTGAAGAGGGGGCCTCCCATCCCCCCCCCGCCTGGGAACTGCTCATCCTCCACCCTGTGACAGAGGGCCCCCCCCCCCCGCCTCCCTCCCTACCCGGCAGCCTGGCAGGGGAGTCCAGACCCCCAGTGTGGAGCCCAGCGCCTGGAGGCCTCTGGCGGAGCGGGGCTGGGAGCAGAGAGGGCCCGGTGGGGGCGGAAACAAAACAACACAAAACAAAACAAAAACCCACCCCCACCCCACCCAGCCCACACCCGAACCTCCTTATCTCTCTCACAGGCTGTCGCAATGGCTCGCCGGGCGCCGGGTTGAGAAATGCGATGGGAGAGCGTCGCCAGGCCCTGGCGGAGCGTCCGGGCAGTCAGACAGGTTTAGTTCCTGGGCGCAGGGCCTGCTCCCAGAGGAGAAACCCGGCTGGAGTTCACGCCGCCGTGGCGGGGGCCACAGCCTCCCGCTGCCCCGGGGCGCCGCGCGGGTTCCTGGGCAGGCCCGGTGGGCGCCGGGGGCTGGGAGGTCCCGGAGCGGCCTGCCGTGGCCCCTCTCCTGAAGCTCTGGGACGGCGGGCATTCCCGGGGCCTCGGTTTCCTCGCTTGCTCCGGGGGTGAAAGGGGTCTGTCTACGGGCCGTTCACGTGGGAGGCTCACGGGGCCCTGCGGCTGTGTCGGCGTGGGGGTGGGAGCCTCTGAGCCCACCCTGCAGAGTGGCCCCCGTGCGAGGCCCTGTGAGCCGTGGGGAGCAGTGTGGCGGACACCGTCCTGAGCAGATTTCAGATGGGGGATGCCCTACGCACCCCGAAGTTAGAGGTCTGTTAAACAGAACTTTCCGGAACACAGACGTGCCAGAAGTAAGCAGAAAGGACCACCCTCCGGTCAGAGTGTCTGTTCATAGAGAACTGTGTGTAAATTATGGCTTCTCCGTAACTTTTGTTACCTGTTTTGCCTGGTGACCTCTGGCCTGCTTTACTGAGGGCTGGGACCCTGGGGGCGGTTTGCAGTGGAGCCGAGTTCTGCAGGGAGGAGGAAAGCACCAACATGGCCTGGGCCGCTCAGCAGAGGACCGGGGACCCCGCCGTTGCCCACGGTGCCCAGGGATGCAGGGGTGTGGGCGGGGATGGTGGATCCTGGTGATCCGAGGCTGCTCGGTTGGGCTGGGGCACGGCTGGCGTGAGGAGTGGTGCACACGTGTGTTTTCATGGACAGACCTCCGTGGCCTGGGTACCAAGGGCCATCTTTTTGGCAGAGGGCCGCCGCCAGGCACACCGACCCCGGCCCCAGGCCCCAGCCAAGGAGGGGGCCACGGTGAGCTCCTTGCTCAGGTCAGAGCAGAAACAGCCAAGTTCGGCCCAGCCCGGTCTGGGAGTCCTGGCCTGAGAAGCCGTGAGCCGGGCAGGAGGCCAGGCAGGCTGTCCGTGGTCAGTTTCAGCCAGGGTGTCCGTGAGGGTGCAGAGTATGGCTGGGGTGAGGGGCAGGGCACGGGCCGTTACAGTCCAGGCTGAAAGTTAACCTGGGTGGGTAGAGCTTGAGAGGCTTCCCGGAGGAGGTGACGACCTGCAGGCCCAGACGAGAATGGATGGGGGAACGGCAGATGCAAAGGCTCAGAGGCGGAAGAGGAGTCCTGGGTTCGTGTGGGGAGGTGAAGAGCTGAGGCTGGGCAGGCCTCAGGCCTTGCGTGTGGTCTGGACTTGACCCTGTGGGGCTGGGAAGCATTGTGTGTGGAAACCAACGAGTCCCAGCTCCAGAAAATTCTCCAGGAATCCGGCTTTCCAGGTTTCCGTTGGGCGCTGTCCCAACAGAGCCTCTCTGCCCCGGGCTCCCTGTCGCCCGCCCCTCCTGGCCCCGGCTGCCAGCGGGACCGGGCAGGGCCGCTCAGCCTGCCGGAGACGAGCCGTTTCGGGGGCCCGGGCCTGACCGGGGCCGGAGCTGGGGTCTCTGCGGGGCGGCCGTGGCGGCCTTGGGGTGTCGGCAGGTCTGAGCAGGGCCTGCGTGTGGAGGCGTGCCCGGCGCGCGGGCAGAGGGCTGGGCAGGGGCTGGGCGCCGGGAAGGAGGAGAGAGGTGGCGCGGCAGCGGGCCTGGCGGGCTGCGCCGCGTCGGCCCGGGGGCTCCCACCCCCGCACGAGGTGGGTTTTAGTGAGCCGGGGACCCCTCACTTACCCATTGCCCTGGCAGAGGGGCCCGGGCATATCAGGGAGTATTTATGAAGCGCCTCTTGCGTACAGAAGCCTGGGGTGAGGCCGGGAGGAAGCTCGGCTCTGCAGCCAGAGGGTGGGGGCCGGGGCGGCCTGCAGAGCTCTGGGGCGCTGGGGCGGCTCTGGAGAGCTCTCCAGGCCACCTGTGGGTATAAGTCAGGAAGGCGAGGGGCTCCTGGGGGGGGCCGGGGCCTGGGGCGGCCCCTGTGCCATCACAGGGTGCTTCAGGGTCATTTGAAAGCCACTGGTCCCACAGTGCAGCTCGGGAAACTGAGGCCCAGCACATGAGGCGGAGTGCCCCCGGCCCCGGACATCTCGGAGCGCCTTATGGCGATTGTGTGGCAGTGACAAGCTAACTAGTCGCTGGGGTTGTGCCCCACCCTGCACTTCCCCCCATTCCTCTTCACCCTGGGGCACCTGGCCCCCTCCCCACCGCTCGGGCCCCCAGCCCCTGTGGAAAATGCATTCCGGGACTCTCCTCCTCGTTCTCCTGTGGCCCCAGCCCTCAGCCCAGACACACAGTGTGGCTTTACAGGTGGCTTTGTCAGGGTGGGTGGGTGCCCGGCCCCGGGGGGCAGGACCCCAGGGCTAACCCCCCTCTCCGCCATCGGCGGGTCTCCATTGAATTTTCCAGAAGGTTGGTAATGAAAGGCCCTTCACTCACTCTGCTGAGTAAATTACGAAAACCTGGTTGGTAATCACGTGTGGCCCTGGGGTCCTGACCAGGCCACGGGCGGGCGGGCCCTGCTTGGAGAAGGCAGCAAGGCCCGGTGACATCCCTGGGTGCCCGGGCCCCTGCCCCCGGTGGCCTGCTGTCCGTGTCCCTTGTGGGCTGGCCCAGGTCGTTTGTCCTGTGGGCAGGGCAGCCTGGGGACAGGGCCCTGTGTGGGGAAGGGGCTCACAGAGCCAGGCTCCTCGTTCCCACAAAGGGGCAGGTGGAAGTTTCGGGAGCCGCCAGGAGTTCTGGGGCGGAGGGGGCTTGGAACCAGGCAAGGCGCTGGGGCAGCACCGCAGTTGGCTGGCTGAGTGTCCGCGGTGTCTGTCAGCCCCTCGCCCCGGCTGGCTCCCTCACGGCCACTTCGCCCTGGAGGCGGGCGAGCCCCCAGGCCCTTACCTACAGCCCCGCTTTCACCCTGGGGCGGTCCAGGGGCCCTGGGCGGGGCTTGGGGCTGCCGGCTGCCCTGCGGCCTTGACTGGGCCCTGAGGCTCTAGGTTGGTGTCTGGCCGCCTCCTGGGCCCGTGAGAGGCTGCGGCGGCTCTGCTCGTCCTCAGGAGCAGGGGCAGGGCTGGCAGGAAGCAGCCGTTCCTTCCCGCTTCCACCCCTGCTGGCCACTGGACCACGCAGTGACAAGGAGGCCTGGGCTTGCCCTGTGGCCTTGCGCGCGGCGGGAGTCAGAGGTCCAGGGTTCGAGCCAACCTCCCCGTGCCCAGCTGTGTGGCCTCCCTGATCTGTTCCCTTTTCCCAAGGACTGGTGGGTGTGGGTCCCTTGTTTGAATGCCGCCGCCGCTGCGGCTCCCCGCTCTCGGGTCTGGGAAGGTTCTAGAACAGTTCTGGAAGGGAGGAGGAGCATTCCCAGGCCTCCTGGACCATGGGCCCGCCCTGTGCGGGGGCTGAGCCCAGCATCTGGGGCCTCCGAGGTGGGCGCTCCTGTCCAGATCGCCTAGAAGGAGTAGCCCACCTAAGTCCTGGGTTCCCCGGAAGGCGGGGCGCCCAGGGCTGCCTGTCTGTGGAGAGAAAGCTGTAGGGCGGGTGCCAGGCTGGTGCCCGCCAGAGCCCGGGGGAGTCCTGTCTTCCCCCCCGGCCCGGGACCTGGGGGGCCCTCTGGGTGGTCTGGGAAGCCAGGAGGCCTGGCGGGGTTTGCGAGGACCTCTGCCGCGGAGCCCCCAGGTGGCTTCCCGTGCCCGACTGTGCGTGCTGCCCTCTGCAGGGAGAGGGCAGGCCTCCCCTGTCAGACTTGACTTCCCGCCGCCCTGCCCTCTGACTCACAAGTTAATGCAGTGACCATTTTGCTAACTAGTTTGTCAGCGAATTGATTCTGGAACTTTCTTCGGGTCAGGCACCTGGTCTCAGAGCCAGTAGGGCAGTCGGAGCCCCTGTTAAATGTTCTCATTTCACAGGTGGAGAAATCGAGGCCTCCCCCACAGTGGCTGCCATCACGCGGGCCTGTGTCCTCCTGGGCACTGTCCCCGGTCGCCACCCAGTGTGGGCTGAAGGCCCCGTGTGCAGAAGCCGGCTGGAGGACCTCCCGGCTGTTCCCTCTCTGCTGTCTTCCTTGGGGCCCAGGCCGCGGGGGTGGCCGGCGGGGGCCAGGGCAGTGGTGGACGGCAGGTGTGGGTGATCGCTGAGTGCTGTGGCCCCCGCAGACTGACCGCCCCCATGGTGCACGATGCGTCAGCGACCCGAGTGCCGTGTGTCTGTTTTGAGATTTTCCTGTCCGTAATTCGTGTCCTCATTGCAAAGCGAGCGGGTGATGGCTCTGATTGAAAGCAGAGGGACTCTGGAAAGTCCTCGTTTCAGGGCAGGCTCGTGGCTCTCGGGGTGCCCACCACCTGCCCAAGTGACCTGGCGGAGGCGGAAGGTTCTGGAGCAGGAGCTCGGTGCCTGGGCACCTGGGCCTCCTCCTGGTCCGACCTGGCCGGGGACCCCTGCTGGCCTGTAGCCCGGGGCCAGCAATCCGGTCCCTGCGGCGAGCACCGCGGCCTGGCAGGGCCGGAGCCTCAGGACGGCCCCGAGGTGGCCACCTGGAATGGCAGGGCCCCCTGCCGGCAGGAGGAGCCCCCACGTCGGTCCTTCCCCGGCTTGCCCCCCGCCCCCCGCCCCGGGAGGGGGCTGTTGCTCACAGTACAGGTCTTAGGTCACAGGTCCCTGCCTGGGGAGGGGCCTCACCGGGGCCCCGTGACTGAGTTGGGGTCTCCATTGGAGGCTCCTAGAGCCCCCTCGCATTTCTCCCTCCTGCCGCAAGCTCCGTGCGTCGGGGGCTCGGCTCAGGCCTGTCTCCCCGACACCGCCGGCGTGTCAGCTCAGAGGGCAGGAGCCAGGAGGGCCTGGGTCCCTGCTGCAATACAGCACCCACCTTGGTGTCGGCAGGGGGCGCAGGGCGGGTCCCTGGTGGCATCCCCTGTGGCAGAGCCGCCTCTGGGAGTGGGGCCGCGCTCGCTCCCCTCGGTGGATCTGTGGCTTCCCGAGTGTTTCCACCAGGCCAGGTGCCTGGCCGGCCAGGGCGGCTCGTGCGACCACCTCCTCCAAGCAGGAGAGACGGACGGGCCCCTCTGGAGCGAGTCTCAGGGTCTGTGCCGGAGCCGAGCTCACTACTGCGGGCCAGGCGCCCTTCGCATGGCTGGGTCTGGCTCCGGACTGGGGTGGCCCGGCCAGGCGGCCGGGACGCGGGGCCAGGAGGGGCCTTGCCCTCTGGCGGGGCCCTACCCGCTCGCCTCACGCCCCAGCCTGCACCGCCTGGCTCCCAGGCCACTTTCCTCTCGGCCCAAAGCGCCCACTGTCCTGACCGCCCGCCCCTCCTCCCCGGCTCCCGGCCCCATGCGGGGGCACGTCCTCGCTGTCACGAGTTGGAGCGAAACTGGCAGCCCTGCTGCGCCCCCTTTTCCCAGCGTCCGGGACAGCAGGCTGGGCCTCCAGGGGTGCTGGGCACTCGTTCCTGCCGACATCGTGTCTGGTGCTGGAAGGAACGAGCGCGACGACCAGGAGAGCGGCAGAGTCGCCACACAGCCTGCTGCTTCGGGGGGGTCCCACCCCGGGGAGCCAGAGGCCCCGCTGGAGCGGCGGGGCCTCTGTGTAGAGGACCGACCAGCCTCACAGCTCACTGGTTCCCAGGGAGGCGCCCAACCCTGGCTGCCCTGGGGTGGACCCCGCAGGCCACTTCCCCGCCCCCGCGGGGCCATCTGCCTCTGTGCGGCTTCTGTGACCGGGCCCTCCAGGGCGTCCCTGCGAGGTGCACGCGGGCAGATGCCGCGGCGGCACCCGTCTGTCCACCCGAGCGTGGCCCGCAGTGGGAGGAGGGAACCCCCCGCGCTGCCCTTTCCGGACAGTGACTGCGCCCGAGCCTCCTTGCCTGCCGCGCAAGTGGAGCAGGGGCGGGGGTGGGGCCCAGCCGGGGCGACTTCTGGATGAACACTGCCCTGTCCCCTTTTGCAGAAATCTTGGGCTCCTGACATCCCCACTTGTTTTAACAATTTTAGGGGTGAAAGCCTCAACGAAGAACGTTTTAGCTAGAGGAACGAGTCAGCCCTGAGAGGGGCCGCCGTTTGCTTGGGGGTGACGCGGCTGGAACCACCTCTCCTGCCCTCCCTGGGGCTTCCGGCTGCCCCTCGGTGCTGCGCCCCATCTTCCCCCGAACCTCAGGCCGAATCGAGATGTCTCCCCACCGGGCTGAGTGTGAGACCCGCGCCATCTTGCTCGTGGAGTCCGGGGGCTTGGCCGCAGGGCCGTGGGGTGAGCTTGGATCCTGGCGGGCGGGAAGGGTCGGGGAGCACGCCCTGGCGATGCTGGGAGCCCCGCATGTCCTGGGTGCCCTGCCTGGGTGAGGGCGGGCCCTCTGACCTGCCGAGAGGCTCTGGGAAGGGCGCGGGGTCTGCGTCTTGGCTGACTGCAGGGAGAGCAGCCCTCTGGGCGCCCACCTGCCGTGGGGCATTGTCTCTTGTGTCCCGATAGCCTGAGAGGCAGCTCACAGCTGTGGGGGCGGCGGCTCAGACAGGGCAGGCCAGGCTTCCCCTCGGCGTCCTGCCCTGCCCTCCTGGCCTTGGCCCCCTGCAGACCCTCTGGGCAGCTTCCTGGTGGAGCTGCGGATGGAGGGGGGGCGGCTCCTGGGCTGGCCTCTGTCCCCCACCTGGGCTGGGCTCTGCCAGGCAGGGACCGAGGGGTGGCAGCCGTGGGCACTCCGGGAGTTTGTGGGAGGCTGTCTCTAGGGCCGCGCTGTGCCCAGCCCTGCCCAGGGGGACCCCCGGGCTGTTGGGCGGAGAGCTGTGGCGTGTTAGGTGGGGCCGTGGACGGGGGCCTGGGAGTAGTGATGAAGCTAGGCCCTGCGCGTTCGCTCCTGGGCAGCCGAGGGCTGGGGTCAGGGGTCGGGCAAGCGGCCTCTGGGAGCGTTGTTCTGCCATGATTGGAACCTTAAGACTAGGACTTCGGTGCCTGTGTACGACTCTTCTGGGGACGGGGAGTTGACCCCGTGTCAGCACCTCTTGGGCTGCGCCCCGGCGTGGCAGTGGCAGCGGCCCCAGGAGGGGAGCTGGGCCCTTCCCAGGGGGGCAGTAGAGGCTCGTCGACGCCAGGGCCCCGCAGGAGGGACCGGGGAGGGACTGCGGCCCTGGGGTGTCGCCAGCATCGGTGCTGCCTGGGTGGTCCCCGGGCGCAGGGGCTGGGGAGCAGCCTCTGCCCCCGGGCCCCCGGGCCTTGGCGCCGGCTCAGGAATCCACGTTATCTCAGGCCCTTCCAGCCTCCTCGGCAGGGCTCAGGGCCTCTCCGGTCCCCCACCGGCCACATCTGGAACGAGTTACCCCCGGGTGTTGGTGGCAGAGGGCCCGGCGGCAGCGGGCGCTCAGGGAGCGGAAGAAGCGGCCCCCACCCCTCACGCGCCCGGCCACTCGGCTCCCGAGCCCCCTCCAGCAGGACGAGGCTGGGCTGGGGCCGGTGGTGGGGCCGAGACTGGCCGTGGGAGGCCAGGGAGAAGCGTCGCCCCGTAAGCCGGGTGGGACCGCAGGGTCCATCTCCGGCTGGCCCGGTCTTCCTGCCTCCAGAAGCTGCACCTGGAGATGAGGCGTCAGGGCGCGAAGGGCCAGAGGGACTGTCCGTCCACGCGACCTGGAGAGGTGTCCCTTGCCTGAGGCCATGCAGTACCCTGGGGCAGAGGACTGACCCCTTCCTCCTACAGGCCAGCTCCTCCCCGGAGGGGCATCCAGGTGGGGCAGGTGGCACAGAGCAGCTGGGACCCCGCGCGGGGAGCCAGGGGGCTAACCCAGCAGGCCCTCGCTCAGCCTGGCCGCCAGGCCTTGTGCGGAGGGTGTGCTGGCTTCTGCTCTCGTCGTGGCCTCTGACCTCTGCCCTCAGTATTCGTTTGCCTTGTATGCCACCTGCCGGGCCTTGACGTACCCACCTGTGCAGTGGGCGCGCAGGGCACTGCGGCCCCGAGGGCCATGAGCTGTCCTTCCTGCCTGCGGCTGGAGAGCCGCGGGGTCCTGCCCGGGCTGTCTCAGGGCACCTCGTTCATGCCTCCAGGTTTCCGTCCCTCACCAGCCCGTGCCCCGGGGACGGCCCATCCCTCGGGGACCTGCCCCGCCACCTCTGGTGGCCACGCTGGTTCCTGGGCCACTGGGCCTGCAGTCCTCGCTCACCCTGCAGGAACTGCTTGTTAAGCGGTTAGTCGGTGGTGTCAGCCTGGCTGGGGGACCCCGTCAGTGACACACTCCCCGCCTGCTCGGGGTGATGTGTTATTGAACAAGCGCAGTGAGGCTCTCCCTGTGTCACAGGCGCTGGCCTGAGTGGCTGCGGCTCCCGTCCGGGCCACCCGGAGTGGGCGCCTGGCTGCAGCGGGGCACCTGGGGTCCCTGCAGGCCCCCGTGGGACTTTTCCATCAAAAGAGGTGAGGGCAGGCGTCTGAGCGTGAGAAGCCCGGCGCACAGCGTGGCAGCCCGCTGGTCACTCCTTTCTTGCTCTGGAGCTATGGGATACTTGTTTCCTCCGTTGTCACCGGCATAAGACCACAGCACAGGGCTGGTGGCGTTAAAACGAAACCTCCTCCTGGGTCCTTTCTGGAGAGGCTCCCCCTGCAGGAGGTCACGCCCAGGTACTGGGCCCTGCTGTCCACCCCAGCCCTGCTGTCCACCCCCAGCCCCCAGCCCTGGTTCCCTGGGCTCAGCAGACCCCTCCCCTTCCCTGGCTACCGTATCCGGACTGGCCTCCCCACTTGGTGACCCCCAGTTACTGGCCCCGTTTCCGTCCTGGTTCACTGTCCATCCGGGCGCCCCTCCCCCTGATCTAGGACCTCGCTTGGTGCAGTAAGACCGTCGGTCTGCCTCTGGTGAAGGCCACATGGTCGGCCCTCCATGGGAATTTCGGGTGGCCGCCAGTGCACTCTGGCCGCAGAGAGCATTCCGGCATTTTCAGCCCACTGTGCTGCGATGGCTGCAGTCCCCGTACCCCCGCCCCGAGTTGGCCAGGCACTGTTCTGGACCGGAGGGGCGGGGGCACCCGGGTAGGAATGTCAGCCCCTTGGAGAGCCCGCGGTGTGCTGGGGCGGCCGTGGCAGGCCCCGGGTCTCCCGCGCAGCAGGCCCCGGCCAGGGCGGGCAGGCCTCGGGCAGCAGGGGCCAGGGCTGTCTCCGGTGCCCTGCGGGACCATCCTCGTGAGAGCGGGGTGCCCTTGGGCGTGGCTGCTGTCCCAACCCCACTCCTTTTACTTGACATTCAGCAAAGGATTGCGGGCCCAGGCCTGGCCGGACACGTGGGGCCTCCCTGACATGGACAGCGAGTCAAACCCGAGGGGGGCCGCCCAGGCCTGGGGCTGCAGGCTGCAGGGCACCCCGGGCACCCTTGCCGACTCGGCCACGCCCCCCAGGGCCGGTGAGGAGGCGGCTGCAAACGCGCCTGCTGGTCTGAAGAGAACTCTTGTCCCCTTTTGTGGCCGCAGGTCAGAGGCTCTGAGTAGAGCGCGGTGGCCCATTTTCAGCCTGGTACCCCAGGCTCGCTGGCCTGCAGCTGGGCCGAGGGGCACGGGGAGCAGGCTGCGGGGGAGCCTTTGCACTTTCGAAGCGGCCCCGCCCGTGTCCCGTGCATCCCCGAGGGTGAGGACCGTCCCCCGAGCTTGGGGGCGGCTCGCGAGCTGGGAGCCGGAGCGGAGCCCGCGGCTGGCCGCTCCCTCGCGCGGGCAGGTGGCTAGGCGGGCAGACAAGATGGCAGTGACCCTCTTCTGGACCGCCGCGTGTGGAAACCAGCCGGTGACGTGGCTGGTGGTGTTGAAATAAGTGCTCGTGGGTGTCCCAACATCCTGCCAGCCTGTCACAGGACTGGGTCAGGACCCTGGGTGCCAGGCCCGGCCTGGGCCTCCCTCTTGGGGTGCCTGGCTCCCCATTTCCTCCCTACCGCTGCCCAGGGCAGTGGCAGAGGGTGTGACAGGAGGCCAGGGTGGCGTGACTCAGGACTCGTAGTTGCATGACCTGCCGTTTTTAGGGAGGACAGGTGGCCGTGCGGCGGAGTGAGATTGGAACCCAGGCCTTGGAGTCTGCGACGTTGAGGCCCCGAGGCCAAGGACTGCTCGCTGGCCTGGTGGGCAAAGACCAGTCGGGTGGCAGAGGGTGGCAGCCAAGCGTCCCAGCCCCCTGCGCCCTCTGAGGGGGCTGCCCTGGGCTGACTCCCATGGAGAAGACGGTGGGAAGTGGGGAGCCTTGGCAGCACCCGGTGGCTGGTGTGGGGCCTGGACGGGCCTGCAGTGGGCAGAGGTGCTCACCCGCTGTGCCCGGCACGTGATTTCTGGGGAACAGGGCCCCTCTCCGTGACCTCCCATGGGGGTGTCCTCATGCTGCGGGTTCTGAGGAGGAAGCCAGGGCTCCGAGAGGCAGAGCGGGGTGCGCAGCCGGGGGGGTGGGGAGCCAGTGTCCAGGTTGCCGGGTGGTGAAGGTCGCTCCCTGGGCATCCACCGGGTCCCGCCGGGAGAGAGGGACGGCAGGGAAGTGCGCTTTGGGGGCACGTCTGGCTCACCAGTTGGAGCTGTGCGACTTTAGGCCAGCAGCTGGGCCCCTCTGACCCCTCCGGGGACTTAGACGGCCTAGGGTGGGACTGGGACTGGTTGAGGGTGCTTCTAGAATCTGGCTGTGTGGGCGAGGGGAAGAACGGGGGCTGCTGCAGACCCCAGCCGGGCCGCCGGCTGGGTGGGGCCTGGGGTTCTCGGAACTTGTGGTCGTGCCTGCCTGCCTGCGGCGCCTGCCTGCCGCCTGTCAGCGGGGGAGGGGCCTGGAGATGAGTTTCTGCCGGACGAGGAAGCGGGAGCCCAGAAAGGGTGAGGGGTGGGCCTGGGCCGCACGGTGCGGTGGCCACACCAGGAGCCGGTGGCGAGGGGTGTCTGGAAGCCGTGCGCTGGTAAGGCGGAGGTTCCGGGGTCGGGTGGGAAGGACAGTGTGGGCCCCAGGCAGCGGCACTTCAGCGCCTTCTCTGGGGCTGGGGGTGCGGTGAGGGGAGGAACGGCGACCCCTGGAGTGTCTCTCGGTTCCCCCACACCTCTGCGCGCCGGTTGTGGTTGTTGCCGTCCTCTTCGGCAGCTGCACACCTACTGTGTGCTAGGCGCTGTGCCCAGCGTAACACCGTGATGTTCTGAGTCCGCCCCGTCCTCAGTGCGCGCTAGGCTGTTGGCCAGGTGGGAACAGTGCGTCCCGGACAGGCGACATTATTTCCGGGGGTTCTCAGCCAGGAGGACGTGGGACTGGACCCCAGTCTCAGTGCTCCCAGCTGCCAGAGGTGCCCCGTGTCTGCCTGCTGCCCTCCCTGGGGCTGGGGCGGCTGTCTTCGTGGTAGACGTGTACGTAGGTCTGAGCCATCTGTCTCTCGGGTGTGTGCAGAGAGCCCAGGGTTCGGTTTGGGGGGATATAGGAGTCCACTGTGTTAAGAGCTGGAGGGAGGTGAGTGGAACCTCCTACAGGAAGCCCTCCTTGATTTCTGCACCTGGACAGAATGCCCCCCCGCCCCACCTTCTTTTGTTGCATCCCTAACTGGGTCTTCCAGGTTCCTGGAAAAGGCTGTCTGTCTGTCTGTGTGCCTGTCGGCTGGACGTCCCTGGGCAGGGCCTGGCCTTGTTTTATCGGCCTGCTCTCAGTGCAGGGGGCAGCAGGATCATAGGTACCCCACAAACAAGCACTCTGTGACGCAGGAGAGGAGCTAAATCCGAGGCACTGCCCCCTCCCCGGGAACGGGGGTGCAGGCCCAGTGGGGCTGAGTCAGGTGCCTGCAGCCCCACCCAGCCGTGAGTCACGCAGCCAGGACTCACACCCAGGCCTGCTGGCCGTGGGCCACTTGCCCTTCACCACCGATGCTCCTTACCTGTGGGGACAGAGAAGGAAAGGCCAGCCCTGTGGTCACTTGTCCACCGCCTCCTAGTCATTTCCTTCACATGTGACATCCGCCAGAAGAGGAAATACCGGCCCAGAGAGGTTGTTTAACCTGCTGGGGCTGCATAGCTTGTCTGTGCCTTGGGGTCTCTTTGGGGCCTGGTGTTCGTCTGGCCGGCTCTTACGGACTGTGGTGAGTCCACAGCCTATGCTGGCCCATTCACAGCTCTCCTGCGCCCACCCGTCCATCCATCCATCCATCCATCCACCCAGTAAGCCTTAATTAGTCCCCTGTTGTGTGCCAGGCCCTGGGGATGCCATGGAAACGGTGTGGCTCCTCCCCCGCGGGCCCCTGGACCCCGGCAGCCTCAGACAGGGCAGCTTGGGGCGCGGTGAGGGCTCTCCCAGGGTGTGCAGCAGAAAAGGCCTCTGTCCTGGCTGGGAGGGTCAAGGAGGCTTCCTGGAGGAGGTGTTGTTTAAACTGGTTTGGAGGGAGCCAGGAGACGCGTGGGGAGTTTCTGGCCCAGGGAACAGCCTGTCGAAGCCTTGAGGCGCGAGAGCCGGTGTTTCTGGAAACGACCCGGTTCCCAGAGCTGGTGTTGGAGAGTGGGCCGCGCGGGAGGGCGGACGAGGCGGTGGGCGGGCGGCTGCTGCAGCCGCGGTTGGCCCGGCCACCCCAGGGGACCCTCCTGTCTCCAGAGTCGGAGCGGATTCTGGGCACTGGGCGGGGGTGCAGTCGGGGTCTGGGAGGCGGAGGGGCCCCGGCGGGCCTTGGCCTCTGGAACCCGGGGCGGGGCTGCTCCCGGGCACTGCGGGAAGCTGGTCCTGGGCGCTGGTGGAGGCCGCAGGCAGGCCCTGGCCCAGAGCAAACCCGGTTCACAGCGAGGTCAGGCCGGGACCGTGCTGACGGGCTGCTGGGTCAGCCGGCTCATCTTACAGCCGAGGACACGGGCTCCTTGCCCCCCGCCCCGGGGCCCCTTCCAGCTCACGTTAGGGGAGGATGCGAAAGGCTCTGGGGTAGGTGGGGTTTTAGAGAAAATCAAGTCAGCGTTTGACTTGGCGAGAGCTTTCGGTGGGAACAGCTGTGCAAGTGGCTGAGATTCTGTAAAACACCCCCACCCAAAGCAAAACCCCCAAATCAGTCAGCCCGCGGCTCCGTTCCCAGAGCCGTGCCGGGCCGCGCCGGGAGAGCCTGCCGTGGCGCCCCCAGCCCAGGTCGGTGCGCCGGCCCCCCGCCGCGCCCGGGCTTTGCCCTCCCGTGCAGAGACTGAATGCGTGTCTCGGTACTTACTCCTTTTTAAAAAAGCAAGAACAGGATGTAGACTTTCTGTTTCTGTTAAGTTGGGATCTCTGGTAGGAAGGATGGACACACCCTCCCCCTTTTTGGGGGAGGACGAGGTGGGCCTCTTGGTGGGACTGGCCAGTGGAGGGGACTTGGGTCCCAGGGCCGAGGACCCTGTGCCTGGCACAGCGCCCTCCTCAAGCAGTGCTTGCCACCCTGAGAGCATATGGGGCTTGGGGACTTAGGGGGAATTATAGGGGCTCTGGGTCCCCAGGCTGGCGTGTGTGCGGATGTCCCTCTGTCTGCACTGACCCCAAGTGGTTCTCTCCCTGTGTGGGACCAGAGGCTTCACCAGCCCCTCACTGCCCCCCGCCCCCGTGCTGGCCCCTCCCTCCCCTTGCACCCTGTGCCAGGCAGCCTTGGGCCACGGTCTGACCCGGCCCTGACCTGCTGTGTGGCCTTGGGCAGAGTGGACTTGTCGTCTCAGCCTTGTCACCGTGCAAAGACAGCGATGCTTGTGGAGTTTTTGAAAGAGCCAGCCAAGGTGCCTGTTCTGGAGGGCCCAGTGCAGGGTCCCTGCCCAGGGGACAGCCCGTCCTGGAGGCCCTTTGACCCTGGCTGGGTAGGGGGGCCAGTGAGGGGCTGCCCTGGGAGCAGAGACCTTAGTTTGGGTCAGATCCCCCAGACACTGTGCTTCCAAGCTGTGGGACCACGGGAGCCTGCCGTCCATTCCGGGGCGCAGGCTGAGTGGGCAGTTGACGCCCTCGGCCAGCCTGGCGAGCCCCGGGTTGCGGGCCCTGGGGCTGAGCGGGCTACCATCCCACATCGTCCTGTGCTGTCCCCCAGAGCAGGGGTCATGGCTTGTCTGCATGGCTGCCTGGCCGAGGAGCAGGGGGGCTGGGGGCCGGCGTCGGCCGGGGACCTCTGCCCGGGGAGCCCCAGCTTGGCCTCCGCTCGCCCCAGGGCTGTGGGGTTGAGGCCCAGAGTGGGGTCTGTTCGCAGCCGCCGCGCTGGGGGCACCCTGGGGGCGCTCGCCTCTTCGGGGGCTCCCTGAGGCTGTCCTTGAGCGGCTGGCACTCAGGCAGCCCGTCCTGCGAGGAGGCAGGACTCCGCTCTTTGTCCAGTTCCTGCAGACGAGTCCCGGTAACCTGTCGTTGCGGGTTGCCGGCCTTGGTGGCCAGGCGAGACGGTGGCCGCGCTCGTGTGCGCGGGAGTGGGATGGCCGAGTTGCGGAGCACCGTCTCAGGGCGGCGGCTGTCCCGGGGTGCCTGGGATTCACCCCGTGGGCTCGGCCCGTCACGTCTGCCTGTTAAACGCACGGGAAGCCCAATCCTGATTGTGTCCGTGGTGGCATGGGGACTGTGGGTGGCGCCGGGTCTCGGCTGCCGTCCACTCGTGCCGTCTCTGCTGGGGTGGATTTCCGGGCGGCGAGGAGCCCCCTGTTTCTCTGGAGATTTAAAATTTTTACTCCAGGGCGTGATTTCCTTTTAAGATTCTGTGTGTGTGTTTCAGTGGGTCACAGGCTCCTGCTGTCCAGACAGACCTGGGTCCTGCTCCCCTCGGGCCTGGGAGGTGAGTGGGTGCCGAACGAGGTCCCGCTCCTTCACCCCTGAGGGCTGAGCAAACACTAGGTGGCAGAGCAGAGTGGGGTTGGGTGGGGCCGGAGGCGCCCTGCCACCCTGTAGGGGGACGCCCCTTGTCCCGCCGGCGCGTGGCCCTGCTGGACGGTGGGCCGACCGTTGTGCCAAGGGCGATGAGCAGGCTTGGTGCCGGCTGCCCTGGGGGTTAGGGGCACGCTCTGCAGGAAGCTGGCAGCCGCCGCTCATCTGGGCAGGGCACGGGGGAGCAGAGTGTAGGCGAGGCCCCTAGCCTCCGGGGCTGCCCACGGGTCCAGGCCCTTCGTAGGTGGGTTGCCGTGTGATGGTCGTACCCTGGTCCCTGGCCCCGGGCCTGTGTGGGCTCCTGGCCCCTAGGCAGCCGGAACGCTTGCCTCCTGAGCCCGAGAGAGAAGCGGCGACCTGGGCGCGGCCTGCCCCCATGGGGGATGTGGCCTGGGGGAAGGAGGGTACCTGCTGGTTTGTATGGACTCCAGGGCTCCCAGAGAACAGGCCCTGGTCCCCATCCCCGTGGAGCTGTCCTCGGGGGGTGCCATGAGGGGCAGGTGTGAAGGCGGGGCTCTCTGCCTCCCGCCCCCAGCTCAGGGCCGAGGCCCACTGGGGTTGGTGCAGGACACGGCTCCTTCACGGTCAGGGTCAGCGCCGCCGGCCCACCTGCGCGGGCCCTGCCCCGCTGCTCCGTCTCCGGGCGTGTTGGGCTCCCCGTTCACCGAGGGCACTGGGTCCCGGGGGTGTCTGTGCTTCTGCCTCCAGGAGTCCAGTGGGGGTCCTGCCCGCAGGCACCCCCCCACCCTGGCCACACGCTGCTTGCGTGAGTCCCTCGAGCCGGGTGCAGGGCGGGAGCCAGGCTGCCCTTGGCTGCGAGTTTGTTTTGTTTCCTCGAGTCAGATTGTCCTGCTCCATCCTGTGCCCGGAAGGGAGGCCTGCCCCTGTCCTCGGGCGGGGCCGCGAGCCGCTGTCTCCGCGGGTGGGGGGCGGGGAGCAGGGGGGTCTGTGCAGAGTCTCCGCCAGCAGCCGCCGGCCCCTGTAGGTCGCTCTCCTGCTGACACAGCCCCTGGGACGGGCCAGTCTCCGGTCCCCGCCCCTCCCTGCGCTGGTGCCGGTCCCTGTCCTGTCTGCTTGTCCTCGCGATGCTCTTCCTGGCCCCCACGCTCTGCACGGGGCGGCCCTGCCCTCCAGGTCCCCCACCCCACTCCCTGCAGGGGCCCCTGCTGCAGGGCAACAGATGGTCCTTGGGGGCGTAGGGAGGGTGTGAAGGGGCGCAGGCTGTCCCGAGGTGGGCGCTTGGTGCGATGCACCTTTGGGGGGGCTCCTGGGACTGGGCTTCCCTCACTCCCTGGACATCTGTGGGGACTACGTCTGGGGCTGGTGGTCGGGGGGCCCCTGTCTCCAGGGTGGTGAGTCGGGGGGGGATGACCGTCGCTGCCCAGTGACCGGGTGGCCCTCCTGTGCCCCAGGCCTGCTGTGACACCTTTGAGCTGAGGTGGCGCTGCCCCTTCGAGGTGTTCTCCACACTCTTCTCACCACCGACCGGGCCTCTCCCTCCTGTCCGAGCCCTCTAGGCCATCTTGTTCCTCAGAGGTGACAGTCCTCACTGACAGCTGGGGCCTCGGGCCGGGCCTGAGCAGAGCCTTGGCCAAGCCCCTCCTTGCAGTGGGCGTCTCCGGGTGGCCCTGGCCCGGGCCTGAGACCCAGGTGCCTGTGACCTACTGGGGACCGGGGCCCATGGACCTTCCTGGCCCCATGGGCG
The DNA here is from genome assembly GCA_004026545.1 of Mormoops blainvillei. Classification (NCBI taxonomy): domain Eukaryota; kingdom Metazoa; phylum Chordata; class Mammalia; order Chiroptera; family Mormoopidae; genus Mormoops; species Mormoops blainvillei. Next base: position 48,987 of record PVJD01005670.1, on the reverse strand, counting down.
AAACTCAGCCTCACATGGGGGGGAGGGGGGCAGCAGCCCGGTGTGGACTTGAGGGTCTAGTGCCCTCCCCGGTCTGCCAGGTGGCGATCTCCGGGCTGGGTGACTCCAAGAGGGGGCGAGGGCTGGGCTCCTTGGTCTGTTCCCCCGGGCGACTCTCTGGGCCCTTAGGGCCTTTGGGACGGGGCCCCAGCCCTGCAGGGGCCTCGTGTCCTAGGCCATCTGCCAAGCATGACCTTCCCGGGTCCCTCCTGGGAGCCGCTCTGCGGTGCTGTGCTTGGCCAGCCCCACAGGGCTGGGGACACGCAGTTCCCAGGCCTGTCCTGCCATCCGCTGGCATCAAGTCTGGACAGGTGTGTGTGTTCAGGGCGGCCGCCCGTGATGGGGGCCGGAGGCGGCGTGCCGGCCCCGTGAGTCACCCCGATCCTGGGAGCGGGGGCGGCAGGGCCCGGCTGCAGCCGACGTGCCGAGGCTTGCTGCCGGCCTGGCACGGGGACCCACCGCGGCGGGGGAGAGTGGGCCGGGGGCCTGCCCAAGCCGCCCGGAGAGGCTGGGATGGGGCAGCCCTCTGAGACCCCGCCTCCCACCAGGCTGTGCTGCGGGACCAGTGCTGTCGGACCAGGTGGCAGTCAGGAGCCAGACCTCCCAGGCCAGAGCTCCCCAAGAAGCAGATGCCACCCCGGGGCCCAGCCCACTGGGAGGGGAGAGGGGAAGGTGGGCAGGCAGCTGGAATGAGAGTCCAGGCCCCTGAACGTCGATGTCCCTGGGTGTCAGCGGAGCAGGCGTGGCATTGCATGGGGCGTAAGGGGATGGCCCCTTACAACTGCCTCTGGGCCAGGCCTCCTGTCCTCAGGTCACCCGTGCCCAGGCCTGCTGTCCCCAGGCCTCCCGGGACCGACTGGCCTCTGAGTCTCCGCTAGCCCTTGCACCTGGGTCTGGGTCAGAGGCCAGACAAAGGACCCCCTCAGAGCTCCAGGGCCACCAGTCCTGGGGCCTGGGGGCTCAAAGCTGCGCGGTCCCGAGGTGGACAGCAGCCCTCCTTCCTCCTTATGGTCAGCACCCTGCAGCCCACTCTGCCGCCGAGAGAGCAGAGCCCCGGCGCGGGCTGGGGGCTGTGCACCCCGCTGCCGGGAGGGAGTGGCACCGACCCGTGCAGGGCAGCGTCAAGCCGGGTCTGAGCCGGCATGGCCTCGTGCAGGCCTGTGACGGGCACAGCTCTTTCGGGGCCAGGTCCTGAACCGCAGAGGACCAGTGTGGACACCGCTCTGAGGAAGGACAGACGTGTTGGCTGGGCTGGTCACGGAGGTCCTGGAGGAGGTGCCAGCCGCTGGGACGGGTCGGGGGCTACAGAGGCTTTGAAGAGGGCTGAGGGCTGGCAGCTGGGGTGACCCGGCCCGCCTGCAGAGCCTGTGGTCTGGGGCGATGGGCCCAGACTTAGGGTTAGCACCCGTAGCATGGGGGCCACGTGCTCGGCGGGTGTGTTCCGGGGCTGGATCTGGTCTGGACCTTTCACCTGTGTCAGGCAGGGGCAGGGAGGGCTTCCTGGAGGCAGTGTCTCTGAGAGGAAGATGCAGAGGGAAGGACCCTGCCTACTGTGAGGGCCAGGGCGGGCTGGGAGGGACCGGAGAGGGCTGGGGGCCGCGCAGCGCTGAGCGTAGGGGCTTGCGTGGGGCAGCGAGCCCCCGGCCCGGCCGCGGCCACAGGGTCTGTCTGGGAGAGGGAGGCAGGGCTGGCCCTGGTGAGTGACTGACAGAGACGCCTGGGCCCGTCTGGGGTTTTTCCAAGCTGGTGGTCAGCAGTCTTGGGGCAGGAGGCCCTGTGGCCCTGCCCATCTGCACCTCCCTCTTTCGAACCTTGGCGGGGCGGCTTCACTTGGGATTGGCTTTGGCCTGCCCGGGGCTCTCTGCCTGTCCAGCAATGAGAGGAGGGGCAGTGGGGGCCCGGCGCACACTAGGAGCCCTTGAGGAGGCCTGCCCTGCTCCTGCGGGAGCCCCAGGGAACACGGCCCTGGAGCGGTTGCACGCTCGTCCTGGTGGGGGCGGCTCTGGCGGCTTCAGCACAGCCCTAGTGCCTGTTGTCAGGTGCCAACGTCGGGGACCCCCTCACACCCCCTCCCGTCCCCAGACCAGGCATGTGGGGGCCCTCGGTCTCCGTGCAGCCCCCCTGCCCCTGCCAGGACGGCGACGGAGGGTAGGGGGCAGCTGGCTGAGCCCAGGGGCAGCGCTGGGGGCCGGTGCGCCCACCGTGGGACAGGCGCCTCCTGCCCACCCCTCTCCCCCGAGGCTGCTCTCGCGCTGCCAGCCGGCCGCGTGCAGAGGAAGGAAGCTGAGGTTTGGGTGGTGTGTGTGTGTGTGTTTGCTTTTGACTGGGCTGCAGGGGTGCTGGCCAAGCCTGGGCGCCAGCCTCCAGCACCTTCACGTGGAGGGTGTGGTCTGGGGAGGCAAGGGGGCCTCAGTGGGGCCCGAGGTTTCCTGGGGGCCAGGAGCTTGGTGCTGGGGCCGGTCCTGGACAGCTGGTGGGGGCGAGAGGGGGGCGGAAGGGCCGCCCATCCCCCGTGTGTGGCCGGATGAGAGAGGTGGACCAGCGGCCGACAGCACAGCAAGGGCCCCGGTGCTTGGAAGGGGCAGCTGGTCTGTGGGGTTGAGGGGCGCAGTGGGGGAGGGGAGGGGCCTTTCTGGTCGCCCGCCAGCCCCCGCAGTTGTGTAGGGGGGAGGCTGAGTCGGGGAGGGTGCCACTCGCCCATCTTCACGGTGTGTCCTCAAGCCGCCAGTGTCCCTGGGTGCTGGCCGGGAAGGGATGGCCCCAGGAGCTGGCCTGATCTGGTCCCACCCCTGGTGCCCGCCCCCCTGCCCTCGCCACCCCGATCTCCGCTTTCCTGCCCCCCCAGAGGTGGCACAGAGGTTGCCTGAGTTCCCCTCGGCTCCTGGGGTGCCCTCGGCCCTTGCCGGCTGTCTGCTGAGGTTTTTGGCTGGAACTGCTAGAGTGAGGCTTGGCTGGTGGGACCCCTCGGGGGCCTGGAGGTGCCTGGCTTCGCTCAGCTCGGACTCCGGGCTGCATGACCTTCGTGCATGTGGCATGTGTGTGGGTGCAGGTGGGGGTGGCCCGTTGGCCATCTGAGTCCCTGGTCCTGTGAGAGGTCTCCTGGTTCTCAGCACAGAGGTAGGCCATGGTGGTGGCCTGTGTCCCGGCTTCACCACCCCTGAGGCCACCCGACCGGTGGGACAGGACCTGTGCTTGGTGACCCAGACTGGCTCTTCAGCCCCTCTGGTCCCTGGCAGTCAAGTGGGGGGAGTGGCAAGAGGTCCCAGAGAGTGGGTCTTCCCGTTATTGACCAACCACGTTGGGGCGGGACGCTGTGACACAGCACCTCTAGGGCTGGCATGGCGTTGGGGGTCCTGGGGGCTGTTGTGAGCCGAGAGCTGGGCGGCCTGTGGGAATGCACCTTGTGTTGGCTGAGCGTGGCCCTGCGGTTCTGGACTGGGCCCGACTGCCACCTGTGTGGCTCCAGGTGGGGACCGCTTTCTCCCGGGCGGCTGAAGACGGCAGGCATCTGCTCTCGTGGGATGGGGTTTGTTGGGTACAAGTGACCTGATTCTGTGGGGTGAGGGCCAAGGGGGCCCCCCGGGACCCGCCCCGGGAGCATGGGCTGGCCTGCCAGGCCCTGGGGCGGCCGAGGATGATCTGCGTGTGGGTCACGGTTGACCACCAGCCACCGCTGAGCTGGCATGGCTTGCCTCTTGGGAACAAAGCCTCCGTCCGACCCAGGGGAGGATGCCGCGGGCTGGGCTGGGCCCCTCCTCCAGGCAGGACCGCGCCACGCCCCTGCCCCTCCCAGAGCTCGTCCAGGTGTGGCCCCGGGCACCGAGCCAGACAGCAGACAGCGGGAGGCCCGGGCACCGCCTGACCGGGGTCTTGCGAAAATCAGGCCCCCCTGCAGAGGGAGCTTGTGCTGTTGTTACGGAATTAATCCGTCACGTGGCCATGCAAAACTGGAGCCACATAACTGCAGAGATGACATACCACCGCCGCCCCAGGGCTGGGGGTCCCGACCCCTCTGCTGTGTGCTGCCACCCAGGGGCGTCCCCGTCACCCTTGAGCCCCACCCTGGCATGGACCCCGGAGAGTGCTGGCCTTGATGAGCATGGCGGGGGTGCGGGTCCCCTGCAGAAGTGGGGTTTCAGGTGGACAGCTCAGTGTGAGCAGTTGGGGGGCACAGCTGTGAGCAGTCCCGGGGTGGCCTGGAGCCAGGGCTGCTGCAGGGCCGGCCGGGGCGCGAGGTTGCTGGCCCCGCTCTAAGGATCCTGCAGGAGGTGCGAGCCCCCACCGCCCAGCCTCGCTGGTGCCCCCGGCCGGCGCCTGGGCTGTCGTGGACAGTGGGGTTTCCAGGTGCCCCGTCGGCATCCGGTCCCCAGCCTGGGCTGTGGGCAGTCGGTGTGGGAGCGCTGCCTCGGCCCCTTGGCGGCCTGGGCAGGCAGTCTGTAGGCCTTCCGGGGGTGGGGGCCGGGGACCGCCCACTTGCCTGTCAGGGACGGGCAGGGCTGAGGACCGCGTGCGGCAGCCCCAGCACCCGCTCCCTGGGTTGAGATGTTGGCCGATAGGCCACAAAAGGTGCTGTGTGCCCCCAAAGAACGACCCCGCTGTGGGACTGGAGGGCAGCCAGGAGCCACGAAGGCCCCTTCCCTCCGCGCTTCCTGCAGAGCCCCTCCGAGGCACAGCCCCACCCGTGGCCCGTCTGGCCCTGCTCAGGCCCCATGTCCCTGGCCGTGGGCCCTGCTGCACCCCTCCCCCTGCCTTGCTAGGCCCGGGGGCCCGGCCTCTGGGCCCATGCCTTTGCTGTCCCCCCTGCAGGACCCTCGCTGCTGGTGCTCAGGCTCTGTGCACGGAGGGGACCTGAGGATGGGTGAGGGCATGTGAGCCCCAACTTGGGCTTCTCTCAGGGCCACCGCCCTGCCCCAGGACGGGCCGAGGCAAGCACAGTGCATTTCATGACCGAGTGCTCCCAGGGCACCAGCAGGCGCTGTCCGAGCGGGTGGGGGTGTTGTGTCCCGTTGCTCCATCTCCACGCCGGCGCGCAGAGGGGCGTCACGGGCTCGGCCAGGCCGCCGTCCGGCTGTGGAGAGGACTGGAGCTTGGGCCGTGCCCTTGTCATCTGCCCCAGGCCCCCAGTGGGTGACAGGCCTTTGGCTGTGCCATCTGCAGGCTGGGACGGTCGCATCTCAGATTGAGGAAATGAGCTGGGGTCCCCGTCCTCTTCCAAGAACCTCTTGGCTTCGGCCAATGGGAGCTGCCTGTGGTCACAGGTGTCTGGGTGAGGGGGGTGGGCCGGGCGGGCCCTGGGAAAGGGGAACTCAGCCTCCGGGCCAGCCCGGGCACCACTTGTGCCCGGCAAGCTCCTGGCTGCCTCGTGGAGACGGCTGCCTCCCTGGGTCTCCTTCCTTGCGGGCTCCTGCCGCTCGCCGAGCCACCACGCTGCATCGTCGGAAGCTACCGGACCCCGAGCCTCGGGGCCGGGGACTGATGGTGCCGTCCCCGTGGTGGGACCTCTCGCCCGCTCTGGCCATGAGGCTGCACCTCCTGGCCTCTCTTTCGGGAGGTGGCCTGGGCTGGCGAGTGGGAGACCGTCGATGGCTGGCAGGTGAGGGCTGGGTTTGCTGGGCACTGCGGGCAGTGTGACCGGGGAGGGTGCCTCTGACCTACCTGTGGGGTGTGGCGCTCTTGGCAGGTGCTGGGCGCCGAGCGACTCGGTGGAGTGCGCCCTCCCGACCCACGGCCACCGCTGCTGAGCATGTGCTCAGTGCCTGACTGTGCAAGGGCGTCTCCTATGTGTCTTCTTGCTCAGAGCCTGAGGCCAGGACCGGAGGGTCCTGGTCTGCCCTGGGCATCCGGGGCAGCAGGTTCCAGGTCGGGAGGGGGCAGTGGCTGGCTTTTTACTCTTTGCTTTAATGCTGGTGGGGAGGCCCTCGGGGTCTGGCTCACTCCCCCTTACAGATGTGGGAACAGAGGCTGGCGGCAGCAGGGCGTGTCTAGCTGGGGGCTGCCGTGGACCTGGCCATCACCCTGGGACCGGTGCCCGCAGCATCTGGGAGGGCGCTGCATGAGGCCTGGGCTTCCTGGAGGTGGCCTGGGACAGGAGGACGGATGGACAGCCCGGAGCCGGTGTGTCCCTGGGTGTTGGCTCCGGCTCCCTGTGGCTGGGCAGGAGGGCAGACGCCAGAGGCTGGAGTCCACTGGGTCCCAGACCAACCCTGCCGTGCTGATGGGAGACCAGCACCATTGGCTGGGCACTCGCCCCTGCCCGCCTGGCAGCACGTTCCGTTCCTTTCCGCTTGGCTTTTCAGCACCCAGCCTGTGCTGGGATTCCTGGGCTCGCTCACGTCTCTCCCCAGACGGCCCCAGGAGGGCTCGCGTTCCTGTGCCCAGGTTCTGAGGAGACGGGAGCTCAGCGATGTGAAGCAGCTCCCCCAGGGCCACACAGTCGCTCGGCGGGGGGCCGGGCACGCAAGACCTGGCCAGCTGGTGGCAACTCAGGCCCCCTCACTTTGCCATGCCTTTTAAGATTCCTTTGCAATTTGTGAATGGTTAGCCCTTCACGTCCAGGGCTCCTGGCCAGCACCTCCGTGGGGGCGGCCGTGGCTGTCCTCCCGTGCGCCGTGCAGACTGTGGTGGACAGGGCAGCTTCTGGGAGCCACGTGGCTTGGAACTGGAACCCGAAATGAGAGAACACACGCTAGGCACCGCGCGGTCTTGGTGGGGGCCTGTCCGCTGTGTACCCTTTTCCACGCTCTGCTCAGGCAGGGATTCAGGGGACAAACGCCCAGGGTGGTGGGCTGTGACCGGGAGCCCGCCCCGGGCGTCTCGGCTCGGCTCCGTCATCCTCGCCCTGCTCTCCTGCCGCGTGGCTGGGGGACTCGCTGCGGGTCTGCGTCGGTGAGCCCTGGGCTCGGAGGCCTGCCCCTTGCAGCAGACTCTCAGACCCAGGGCTTGGATGGGGGCTCCGTCCTCCTGTTTTGGGGGTTGGGCTCCCCGAGGGTGAGAACGGCACACACGTCTTTCGTCTCCCCACCACGCGAGCCTGACGAGCCCCTTCGGCTCCCAGCCTGGATCTCCTTTTCTGCGAAGTGGGCGCCGAGGGAGCAGCTTCCAGACCAGACCCCTGGTGGGACAGGGGTTTACGATCCTGTGCGACTACTTTTATACAGAACCCGCCGTGGGCCTCGAGCCCTGCTGCGTGTCCGTGTGTCTGTCAGGGGCCGTCGCGGGCACTGGGCAGCTGGGCCAGGCGCCCTCAGTGCCCTGCAGGCGTGCCGACCGCCACCCTTGCAGGTGGCCAGGGAGCGTTACCCTGGCCATGTGCAGGACACGAGCGCAGTCTTCGGGTTTTTCTGTCTGGAACGTGCATGTGGTCGCTGCGTGTTTGACTCTGGGTTTGTCACTGCTCTGAGCTCTTTCTGGTCTGTTCTCCGGGGAGTCACCCAGGGCAACGTGTTAGTGCAGCGTAAACGGCAGTCACGGTGGGCTGTGAGCAGGGACCTCCCCTGAGAGTCCCACGTGTGAGACCGGCGCACCAGGCGTCCTTACGAACTTTCTGAGTCCTCGCACGCTCGGGTGCGCGTGGCCGCGGGTCCGAATTGGCAAGGGCTCCCTGCTCGACGGAGCGGGTGGTTCGTGTGTGGCTGGCCTTCCTCTGAAGCCTGGGACCGCTGTGTTCGTGGGGCCGGCTGCTCGGGGTCCCCCAGGCATCTGGCAGGTTGCGTGTCCTCTGGAGGGACCGAGCCTCCCCACTCGGGGCTGCTGCTCCTCGGACTGTGGGTGTGTGCTGGGGACTAGGCGAGCTTGAAGCCTTGGAGGCAAGTTTCTGGGTCCCCCCCACCGCTGTCAGATGCCAAAGAGCCCCCCCACTCTGTCCGGAGGGCGTGAGGGCTGGAGGCTGCGACCTGTCTGGCTTGGTTCCCAGGCCTCCGCCCTCCTCCCCAGGCAGGGGTCGGGTCACCCAGGCCCCTGGAGGTGGCCCTGCCCTGGGGACGTGGACATTGGTCATGTGACTGGTCTGTGGTGGGTGCCCCAGCCCTGCCCTCTCCCCGTGCCCTGGACACTGAAATAGGCACGTTGTGCCCCCTTCATGGAAACGACTTGCGCCCGATCCTGGGGACGGCAGCCAGCAGTGGAGACGTGCTTCTCCCAGCCCCTCCCCCATTTTGGCCATGGTCTTGGCCGGCCCAGGGGTGCTCCTGGGGCGCAGAGACATAGACAGCGGCCCGGCTGAGAGGGCCGGGAGGGGGCGCTACAGCAGGGGCGGCAGGGACAGAGGCCCCTGGCAGCTGGAGCAGAGGCCCAGGACCTGAGGGCGGGGGCTGGCTCGGCCACGGGGGCCGGCGCCTTGGAGTTGGGGCTGCAGTAGCGAGGCACGGGAGGTTCTGGCAGTGACCGAACGGACAGTGGCCATCCTGCCTGGTGGCGAGCGGAGGGGATGGCCGCGGGGGGGCGTGCTGAGCTGGCTGTGGCCACTTGTGGCTCTCACCGGCACAAAGAGGGCCGTGGGCCTTCCTGGGCGGCAGGGCGGCGTGGCTCTCCCGGGTTCTCCATCAGCCTGTCCGCCCCCCTCCACCCGGAGGCCCTGTGGGCTGGGCGGCTCGGCTGCGGGCTGCCGTGGTGCTCGCTGCGGCCCCATCCGGGGTTCTCAGGCACCTGTCGGGACACCCGTCCACCCTCACGTCTGCGGGGTCCGCCGCTGGTCCCGTGGCTGCTGCCACGGCAGCCTGGGAAGTGGCATCCTGTCCACGCCAACCCCCCCCACCCCCCACGGTGTGTTAGGACTGAGGCCTTGGGTTGGAGACCTGGGGACACAGCTCGATGCCTTGTGAGGATGGGGTGCAGGCTCACCCCCTACGTTCGCCTGTCCCTGCCCTCGCCGGGCACCTGGAGGGGGACGTGGAGGGCAGAGCCTGGCCCATCGTGGGTACCCGAGGGGTGGTTGAGTGGGAGGTCAGAGTCAGTTCCCTCAGCCTGGTGGCCACCAGACAGAGCCGGCCCAGTGGGGACACGGCAGCGAGGACTTGAAGGCCGCCCTGTGGGGGCTGGGGGTCTCCCCAGAGCAGTGAAGAGTGGGCAGGGCCCTTCAGCAGGGTGGGGTGGGTGCTGCGTTTGAGCTCGGAGAAGCCAGGCCTGGGTGCGGTGGGGCTGGTTGGCTGTGCAGGTGGGTGGCCGCTGGCTGGTCTGGTCTGCCTGGAGCCTGTGAGGGGGGCACCCATGCCACGGCGGCGGTGGGGAAGCCCCGTCTGGGCGGGCGGATGTCCCGTTCTCAGTCTGGCTCACAAGTGAGGCCCTGTCTCCCGTCTACAGAGGCCCCGCCAGCCTGGCCCCCACACACAACGGGCACCAGGCTGGTACCGCCGACTGAGTCACTGTGCGTGGGCGAGCCGGTCCGTGCCAAGGGGAGGGCACCGTGCAGCCCAGGGCTTGTGCACTCGGCAACGGGGTGTTCAGAGAGCCCCCAGTGCGCCCCTTGGGGGCCGGGCAGGCGTCCTGCACTGCCCACTGGACCACCCTGGGCAACCACACCCTGGGGGCTCCGGGCATCCTTGCATTTGTCCTCAAGATGGCCGTGCCCAGCGGGCAGTGGGAGGACGCACGGACATCTCCAGGGGGAGGCAGCCCAGGCCGGGCCCAGCGGAGCTGCGCCCAGAGCGTCCCCTCTCCCTGACCATTCCAGGGAGACCCATCCGCCGCACCTCGGTCTCCGCGGTGCGAGGTTGCTCCCGGAACGCATGGGGGGCGCGGTGAGACTCAGAGAGAGAGACAGCGGGAGGGGCGGAAGACGCAGGCGTTCCACGACAGAGCGGCGGGTGGCAACCTCCAGGCCAGCGGGAGCAACACAGCTCAGAATGAAACGAGAATCATTTCTTTTCCTGTTCAAGAGAAACCGCCTCAGCCAGCCTGCAGGCTTGGGGCCCCCCGGCCCCGCAGACTGCTGTGGAACAGTCGGGGTTTCACCAGGAATTCCCCCCTCCCCGCCCACCCTCCTGCGTGGTCCGGGCAGGCATCCAGGAGGTGCCGGGGACCGTTCGGGGGGACTGCCTGGAGGGGAGGCGGCTGCACCCAGGAGCCCCTGCCTCGGAGAGGTGAGCGTGCTCCCAGCTCCCCGTGCTCCTGTCACCCCGCAGTGGTGACCGCTGCGGGGCCCTGGGTGCCTGTGTGCCTGGCGGTGCGGGGGGCTTCTTTGTCGGGGTGAAGCATAGGACGCGCCGGGGGCAGAAAGCCGGGCCTACTCCTGGCTGGGTGGCTTTCGTCTGGCTTGAGAGTTGCGTCTTCCCCCGAGCCCCTTTCCTGGCTCACCTGCCGACGGGACAGAGCTCCTGCAACGAACGTCAGCGCGGTGTGGGGAGCAGCATGTCGGACGTGCTGCTGCTCGGACCGGGCCTTCGTGCTCGGAGCCTCTGTTCTCGGGTAGACCTCCCGCCACCGCGGTGTGGGGCAGGCCCCTGCCTGCAGGGGTTTGTTGGGCGGAGTGGAGGCAGCGTCACCGGCGGTCGACTGTCTCCCAGCTGCTCCCTGGCTCGTCCCTTTTGTTGCCCCCTTCCCAGGGACCCCCACAGGCCAGGGGGTTGACCATTGTCCCCTGCCCCACTGTGGTCCCCTGCCCCACCATAGCGCGTGTTAGGCCCCTGAGCAGGAGGCATGGCACACTGTCTGGCAGCAGATCAGGGTGGTCTGCCTGTGGCCCCCAGAGGATGGGAGGGCTGTGCAGGGCCTCTAGCTTCAGGGCTGGAAACGAGCCTGGGGACTCTCCGGGGCCCCTTGGCATCTTTCTGGGTGCGTGTCCCTCTGCCTGCCTCCACCTGGCGGCACCCCTGTTGGGGGCCTCTTTCTGGGAACCAGCTGAGAGGGAGCGTTGCTGGGTGGGGCTTGAGCTGGGTCCTGCCTGTCACTGCTCTCCCGGCGTGCCCCTTGGTGCCAGCGACACGGGTCATTGTCACCTCCAGGTCCCTGGGATGGGTGGATGGCCCCCTGAGCTAGGTCACATGAATGCTTGTCGTCCCCAAGCTGTCTCGGGGGTTGGGGAGTGCCTTGGAGCTGTCCTGAAAGGTCCGGCCTCAGGTTTGGGGGCCCCAGGTGAGGGCTCTGACCCCGGCCTGCACTCTGAGGACGGGCCCCTCCGGGAGGTTTCTTCCTGCTGGGTGGGTGGAGAGACAGCACGCAGAGTGGGAGCCGGGCCTCAGGCCAAGCTCTCGCGATGGATCTCTGAGTCCCGTGGCCACTGCCAGCTCTGCCCGCCCCCCAACCCCCACCAAGGCTTCTGGGCACAGGCCAACCTGCCGATCCTCGCCAGGATCCCTGCCCGTGGTCACCTGGCTCCTCCTGACCAACTGGCCCAGCCCCGAGATCTGGGAAGCCCTGGGGTCACGGGGGAGAGGGCGGGGGAGGAGGGGAGCCGGTATGCTCCAAGTGGCGCCTGGGAGCGTCCGCGGGCTCTGTCCCCCACAGCACCAGTTGTGCATGGGGTGGCCTGGCCAAGGGGCATGACACAACCGGGGCACTGGGCTGGGAGGCAGGGCTTAGGCGCCAGTCCAGCCCCAGCCTCTGCGGTGCCCGGTCAGCGTGCGCCCCGTCCTGCGCCTCTCCCCGCCAGCGCGGGTCTCTAAGCTGCGAAGAGCTTCAGGACCGGCCCCTCGTCTGCCTCTCGCTGGCTGGAGCAGGGTCCCCAGCTTACATGAGTGGGCCGGGCGAGGGCGGCTGTCACCCTCGGCACCACTTTCTCTTCCTCCCCTTGTCCCTTGCCAGCCTGGCCTGTGCGGTGTGGCCAGCAGAGCCCAGAGCACTTCCTTTGCCGCTGTGGCGAAAACCCGTGTAGGATAGCCCGCCGTGGCGGGGCGGGGGCTGCTGGATGTGGGGAGGAGGGTGGTGGTGGTGGTGGTGGTGGTGGTGGTGGTGGTGGTGGTGCTGACGGTGACGGTCGTGGCGCAGATGCGTTGGCTGTCAAGGGGCTCACGCGTGCCGGCGTAGGCAGCTGCCTGCCCTGAGCCTCATCGTGGAGAGCAGTCTGCCTGGCCAGACCCACTGGGGCTGTGCGGCCTGCCAGCAGGGGAGACCGTGCACGGGGCGCGCCGTCTGCCCCGGAGAGTCGAGGCTGGCGGGCACCGAAGGCCTTCGGGCCCGTGTCTCCTGGCAGGGGCCTGGATGTCCCGCTGGGTGGGTCTCCATTCCTTGTCCCCACGCCCCTGTAGGTCATGGGGGTGCCTGGGTGGAGGACCCTGCTCCCACTGCCTTTTTACCTCTTTTCCAGGGTGGAGTGGGCTCCAGGCCCTCGCCTGTCCTCCCTGCTGCACGCCCTCCCTTGTTGGGGACCACGGGCCTCGGGGAGCACCCCCAGGTCCCCCGCCTTCACTTCGCATCTCCCACTCCCCGACACTCCCTGGGCCCCTGCTCTGAGCCCCCGCCCCCATACTGGGGGCTGAGGCGGTCTCCGGTGGGGGCTGGGCAGGTGCACACCATGGAGGCCTCCTGGTTCAGTGCGGCAGGGGGCTGTGGGGCGAGCTCAGGGGAGAGGGCTGCGCCCGGCGTCGGGGGACGGCGGCTGAGACCTGGCCCCCCTTGACTTGGCCAGGGCTTGGCGAGTGGAGCCGTGGGCTTGGAGTTCCTTGAGGCCTCGTGCTCAGACAGACCCCGGGGCCCCGAGCTTACGGGGCGGTGGCCACATGGAGTCCAGGGCCTGACCCGGCCCCGCTCACCCCGGGTCCCTCAGAGGCCTGGACACCAAGGGTTGTCCGGGGGGCACCTGTCTCTTCTCAAGCCCTGGGCAGAACCTCAATCAGCCTGGGCCTGCAGCACCGGGTCGCCAGTGTGTGACCTTGGGGCCAGGCCGGCAGTGGCATCCGCGCCCCGCTCAGCAGGGCACCCTGCACGGCCTTTGGCCTCAGGCGCCCAGCCCGCCTTTCCCCTGGGCCCCGGCCATCCCTGTCTGTGGCACCGCGCCTGGGTGGGCAGTGCCAGAGAGCGGCACTTGCAGCGGCCAGCCGGCAGTTTCCTTGGGGCACGTGGGGCACGTGGACGGGGAAGTTGAAATTCCCCAGGGCCGCTTCCTGTGGGCAGGTTGGGGGCAAGGATGAAGGAGATGTGGGTCTCGGCTCACCGTACCGCGCACGCCGCCCCCCCCCCCCCCAGCTCTCTCCTCTGGGGCTGGAGTGGACCCGGGCCACCCTGGACTCCTGTGCGGTGCAGGACTGGGGTCCTAGCCCCTGCCAGCTGCCCGACTGCTCCGAGCTGACCCTGCTTGAGGGCCCCGGGCTCTTGGGGGAAGGATGGGGTCCCCCTGGCCGCCGCCCCGTGTCCTCCGCAGCAGGGGCTGAGGTTCTGGGGCCATCCGTGGGGCACAGGGCCGGGCGACCCGAGAGGAGCTGAAATTTCAGCCGAGCCGCCTGAGCCATCGCCTGACCCTGGGCTGCAGGTGGTGGGCGGGCCGTGCTGCTGGGGCCGGAGGGGCCCGGCCCTCCAGCTGGCCTCCCTCCTGCAGGGAGGTTGGTGGCAGGCACACGGTGCGTGTGGAAGTCCACCCGTCGGGGCGCGTGGGGTCCGCCCCCCGGGCCGGGTCAGCAGTCTCTGCGCCCATTCGCAGGAGGGGACACTGAGGCCAGGGAGTGGGGGCCCTGAGGCGAGACTGTGTCCCAGAGTCCGTCCTCACCAGGGCCAGCGCTGCGCGTTCAGGGCACGTCTGCCCTCTGCCCCGGTTCCTGAAGGCCCCTCGGCCCTGTGGCGCTGGGGAACTGCTGGCTCCCCGTTCTGCTCCAACCACCCTCCGCTTCCCCCAAACCCCGGCGCGCCGTGGTCCCACCGCAGTCCCCACCAGGCTGCCACTTCTCCCTCCTCTGGGTGGCAGGGGAAGCAGCCCTTCCGGAAGGCGGGCGCCGGCGGTGGGCGTCCCGGGAAGCGCCTCACTGCAGGGTTTCCGCTCCAGGGGCGGCCCCAGGAGGGGCGCAGAGGGGCAGGGCTGCGGGACGGGGGTGTTGCATTCAGAGCCTGTCCTTGTCTTGTTGGACATTCTGGGCCTTTCAGTCTCTGCGTCGCTGGGGGAGCCTTTCTTGCCCCTTTGTGCCCGTCCTCGCCTGGGCACCCTTTTCCTACCGCCGTGTCCTCGTTCCTGCTCTCCTTGAAGCCTCCCAGGACCCCTGCCGTGATCCTTGATTTGGACCCCCTGTCCCTCCCCTGCGCGGGGCCCCTGCTCAGAGGAGCCGTGTCCACTTCTGCGCCTCCCCGTGACCTGCTCAGACCCCACCCCTCCCTGCCCCTGCAAGTTCAGAAGGGTCCGGGGAGCTCTGAGATCCCCTTGATAAGAACCAGGGGTTCCCTGCCGGCCTGGGAGGGGCTGAGTCCGGGGCACACCCCTCCAGCCCCTTCGGCAGCACGAGGCTGGCATTTCCTGCCACCTCCTCCTCTGCTTGCCGGGCAGAGGCCGGAAGGGAGCGGGTGGGAGTTCCCCGGCTTCCTGCCGTGGGGTCCAGGAGGGTCTGGGGCGGGGGGCACTCTGGAGGGAGCTGCACAGCTCAGGCAGTTTGGTCAGTGGGGATGTCCCTTCCCTTTCAAAGGAACCCCAGGGGCCGCCTGCTCCGCCAAGTCCCAAGAGGTGGCTGTAGTTGCCACTTGCATGCCGCCGCCACAGGGAACTCACCGCCTCGCAAGCAGCTGTGCCACTCTCGGTGACCGTGAGACCCTTCTGTGCTTTGACTCCGCTACGTGTGCCGCTCGGCCTTGGGCCCCAGCCCGGGAGCGCCTCCACGCCCGCTCAGGGCGCTGATCGTTCCGGGCCTTTCGGTCTCTGCCTCACGGCTTCCGTTTCCGCTCTCCAGGTATTTAGCGTCTTAGAGGCAGTTTTGTGGCCTGAGAAACTTTTCGTGCCGAGAGAGATCTGCCTACCACCTCTTCTATTCTGCCTCCCTGGACCGAACCCGGCAGCTCGGGGAGGTCCTTTCACCGTGTTAGGGTGGCCAGGGCCCCCCTCTGCCTGGGCAGGGCCCTCGTGACCCCAAGTCCCACCGATGGCTGACGGTCTCAGAGGGGCGTGGCAGGTGTATGGGGTGTGAGGTGCTGGGGCTCGGGGCCCGGTGAGGCCCAGGCTCTGAGGGTCCCGGCTTCGGCAGTTGGGTTCGTCCCTCCCGCAGAGACCCTCCGCGGCCCCTTGGGTGGGGAGGGCTGTGTGTCCGCTGGCTCCCAGTGTTGGGCCGGGGGCCCTGCAGCCTCGCTGAGCCCCAGGGACCAAGGGTCCCATGAGCCTGTGGTGACGAGTTCCCTGCGAGCCCCCTGCAGGCCCCCGGTATGACTGTTTCAGAAGAATGTCTTATCATCCAGTGCCTGCTTCTCAGTGGGCGGGCCAGGTGAGGGCCACGGGGGGCCGTGGGCAGGGCCTCTCCTGCAGCGGAGGATGTTGGGGTATTTTGGCCTTTTCTAACATTCCCTTTCAGGCCAGGATGTCTCTCTCCAGAAGGCTCCAGAAAACACACCCAGCCCCTAGTCACTTGGACATTGTCACCCAGGCTCGGAGAGTGCCTGTGTGGCCAGTCTGTATAAACAGGAAGCCCCCCTGTGGGACCTGGGGGCAGGCGTCGGGGTGTGGCTGCCTCACCCCGACTTGGGCTCCCAGGGGCCCCCAGTCTGTCGGGAGCAGCTGCTGTGCTCTTGGCCCTGGGATGCAAAGAATGGGGGTGTTTCTGGGGAGCCAGGACCCCTGTGTGGGGACGGGCGCCCCTGGAGTCTGAGGTTCCTTCCCCGGGCACCCCTCTTCCTCCCGGAGCCCGGCCTTGAACCGCCTTTCTTCTCCTGCCCGGTTTCCCCTCTGTCTCGGCGGCGTCCCCTTCTCATCGTTCAGACTCCGGCTGGGTGTGGACAGTGCCTTGGGGGCGCTGGGGGAGCTTCGGGGTGCAGCCTGGCAGCTGGCAGCCGCCTCCTCCCTCCCTCCCTCCCTCCTTCCGGCCGAGCTTTCTCCTGCTGCTCCCCCCACCTTCCTGCCCTGGAGCTGCAAACAAAACAACCGGACAGCTCAGGCCCTGCCTGCCCAGCTGGACGGCGAAGGCCCTGCAGCTGTGCGCCTGAGAAGTGCCCCTTCCCCTGGCGGACACTCCCTGCCAGGTGTGTCTGGCCAGCAGCGGAGGCCCTCCCAGCGGCCCGGGGCCCTCCTGGTAGGACGGCAGCCCTCTGCTCTAGTTCAGAGCCCTGCAGTGCCCCCACCCCACCCCAACTCCCCCTGCAGAGGGCGGAGAGGGCGGGGGAGCTGCGAGAGCCCAGGGCTGACTTCTCTCTCTTGTCCCAGCTCGGTCCCAGAGTCCGGCAGGAGGGCGGGTGGCCCCCCCGGGGGCAGCTATGCCCTCAGGCTTCCGGACAGATGCACTCCTGGGGCTGGGACACCTGTCCCCCCCCGCCGAATGCCTGGTCCAGCCTCTTCTGGGAACCCCCAGCGGGTTGCCTTGCCCCTCTCGGTCTGGGCTCTGGGGACGTCTGCAAAATGGACGTTGCAAAACCCATCCTGTCTTCCTAACCCTCACACCCTGAAGTCAGCAGGGTGCATCTGGAGCCCGTTGGGGGTGGCGGTCCGCCCGGGGCAGCCTGGCCTGTACCTGCAGGGTGGGCCCTGCCCGTCTGCACAGATGGGAAACTGAGGTTTGGTCAGGGGTGGAGCTGGGTGAGGTGGGCACTCCAGGTGTCCTGCGGTGGCCTGGGACACAACAGTGTTTGCCCGGTGTGGGGGCTGCTGTAGATTCCTGGGCTTGTGCCGTCCTGGTGCCCCAGTTACTCTGCCTGTCACAGTGAGAGCAAGGATACGCGGGTGCTTCACGACTCAGGCGCAGCCGCCCTGGGCACTGACTCCCGCCCGCCGCCCTTGTCAGCCCTGGCGGAGGCCCCTCGGTCCGCACGCGGCCCGGGGAGTCCGACGACTAACAGGACCGGTGCACGCCGCTGGTCCCTGCCGACACGCGCCGCTGCCACCTGGTGCTGGAGTTCCTCCCGCTTTGGTCCTCAAGGTCAACGATGTGGTTTATTCGCGGTTTTGTGAATGGCGAGGGTTTCAGATGGATCGGATGACGCTTGTTTGCAGGCGGAGTCGGACAGGCCCCAGCCCTGGCCTGAAGGTGACACTCCAGCCCCTTCGGGGCTGTGGGATGGGCTCTGGCAGATGCTCCAGGAGGAGGGGGTGTGGCTGGGGTGGCAGAGCCTCTCGTGCTCCTGGGGGCCACCCTGCAGCGAGGGTGCCCGGCCCCTCCGGGCACACATTGGAGGCCCCTGGAGCAGGGCTTGGGCCGTGGCTGGAGGCGGACCCGCCGGTTGGTAGTGGTGTCCGGAAGCGTGAGGGCGTGTGTCCCCCAAGCCTCTGGGCGCACGGGCGCAAGTGCCGACGAGACGATGTGGGGCCCGAGGGTCTTTCCTGCCCTGGGCCCGGGGTTCGGGCCCTGCACAGGCTGCCCTGGGGCCTGGGGAGTCAAGTCAGCGTCTTCCTGGGGCTGTCGAGTGGTTGCGTGGCTGTGAGGGGTGCGGCCAGGGTGTGCACGCCGACCCGGGGCGCGCATCTTGACCAGGGGCGTGTGTGGGCAGAGGCCACTGCATTGTGTCCACTGCCCCGCTGGACTCCTCCGAAGCAGGTGTGGTCGCTGTGGGCCGGGCTGGGGGTGCCTGAGAGACCCTTTGCAGATGGGAAGGCTGAGGCCCAGGGAGGACGTCACTGCCCCAGAGCATCCTGCTGGGCTCCTGGGCCAGCGGCCTGCGGGGGTCCACAGGCTGTAGGCTCCCTGGCTGAGGGGTCCTCTGCCTGCTGAGCCCTCGGGGTGGGCTGGAGTGGGGGGGTCTGGTGACTGCCGCGTGCTCGCGGGAGCTTTGAAATCCCTGAGACGAAAGGCCGGTTTGTGGGAGGCCCAGCCTCTCCCCATAGCCTCTGCGGGCCACCCTCCTCGGGGCCCAGCACCCCTCTGTGAGGCCCACCCAGAAGCTCACAGCCCCCGGCTGCGGGCCTCCAGGCTCCGGCACACCAGGAGTGTGTGCCTTTCCCGGGCCCCAGGAGTCGGAGGGTCCTGGGGGTGTGGGGTGGTGGCCACTACTGCTGGACCACCTGAGCAGGCCCAGACGGTGTGGCCTGATGGCTAAGGCAATGGACTCGGGAGAGGGAGTCCCTGCCGCACCCCCTGGTGCTGGCCATGCCCTGCCAGGGCAGGTGTGAGAACACAGGTCTTCGGTCGCCCTGCTGTGACTTAAGGGGAGAGCAGCCCCCACTCCCCCGCCTCCTGCCTCCCTCCATCATCCTCGTGTCTGTGCCGGGAACAGGGACTTGGTTCTGCTCTGAAAGTGCCAGCCTCCTTTGAGTGTGACTCGCCCACACCATCACTTGGAGCCCCGGACACGGGTGGAAGGGCTGGCACCCCGGGCTCCCCGGCTCTCTGGGAGGCCAGCCCCGGGGAGCCCCGTGGGGCGTCCGGGCCTTGCCCGGGCTCGCTGCCCCCGTTCCGTGGCCTCCTGGGGCTTCTGCCCAGGGTGGGGGTGGGGGTGCGGCCAGGCGGCTGTCGCGCAGACCGAGCCCTGACCGGCCCGCTGTGCCCTCTTCTCTTGCAGACTTCTCCACCCAGGTGAACTCCTCGTCCCTCAGCCCCCCGACGGGGCGCGGCTCCATGGCCGCCCCCTCGCTGCACCCCTCCCTGGGGCCCAGCATCGGCTCCCCACTCGGCTCCCCGGGCCAGCTGCACTCGCCCATCAGCTCCCTGAGCTCCCCCATCAACGGCATGGGCCCGCCCTTCTCGGTCATCAGTTCCCCCATGGGCCCCCACTCCATGTCTGTGCCCACCACGCCTGCCCTGGGCTTCGGCACCAGCAGCCCCCAGGTAAGCGGGGGGCTGGGGTGGGGCGGGGTGGGGTGGGGTGGGGCCTGGGCTTCGGGCGGGGTGGGGTGGGGCCTGGGCTTCACCGGCGGGCTGTGTGCCTCGCCACGGGGACCCCAGGAGGCGGGCATGTGCCCGCGTCCCTGGAAGCAGAGCCTCAGGAGGTGGCCTTGGCCTGGGCTTGAGCCGGGGTCTGCCCAAGTCCTCGCCGGGTGGCAGGGAGACCTGCCTGCCCCCAGCGGGCACTCCCTCTCAGGGGTCCTGCTGTCCTTCCTGAAATAGGCGACCCCTTCCTGCTCTCCGTGTTCCAGTCCAGGCTCGGCTGTCTGACTCACGGTAGAGGGCTGTCCCATGGTGGAATATCAGTGCCCGTCGCCATGGGGCCTGCCGGGCCAGCCCACTAGAGGTGCACCCCGACTGTGGCGCCCCTGCCCTGAGGTGCCGACCGTGCACTCTGTGGGCCCCCACCACCCCCAAAGCAGCTGCCCCGCTCCCGGCCCAGGAGGGCGGGGGCACCGCTGGCGTGTGGAGCCAGCCCGATGCCTGTCTGCCGGGCCCCTCTAGGCTGGGGTGGAGGGTCTCCCCAGCTCTTCCAGGGCAACCCCGTTAACCCCCGGCCCCTGGCGGAGGGGTGCTCAGGGCCAGGGCCCGGGCGTCAGTGCAGGCTTCCGGGCGCCTCTCGTCCCCTGGCCTCCCAGAAGCAGGCAGGAGGCCCGAGGTGTTGGAATGGGGGAGGCTCGGCCGCCTTCCCGGGCCGCCGGGCTATTTTTAGCGTAGCCACCCCACCCCTCTCGCCGGCTGCAGGGTGCGCACAGAGAAAGGGCAGATGAAGGCCGGGCCCTCGGGTGCCCGCCGGAGGGCAGTGGGGACGCTCTCCGCCCCGGGTGCCTGGTGCCCTGGCACTGCTACCTCATCTAGGGGCAGGGGCAGGGGAGGTTCAGGGTCGATTCCGCTCTGCCCTCTGCTGCTCTCAGCCAACTGCCAGGGGCCCGGCACGCACAGAGGCTGAGTCCGGGCTGCCTGCGAGCGGCGGGCCCGGGCCCCTTGGTGGGCGAGGGGACCTGGGCAGGACCGGGCCTGGAGGGGGCCGGAGGAGGGCCTGTCCGGTGTGCCCCCAACGTTCACGGCCGGCCGGCCACCCAGTCCGTCCGTCCGTAGGGGCCACACTTGGTTTGCTGTGGTCCGAGCTCACCCCTTGCCCTCGGGCCTGGGCCCCAGACCCCAGGCCCGCCCCCATAGCGCTTTCCCCGGGGGCTGAGTTTGGCTTCCCAGCTAAATTTAGCAGCTCTTCTTGGAAACCTGGGATCCCCCGTCTTCGTGGGGGTGTGGGAGGGGTTCGCGGAGGGTGTGTCTCCATCCCCTGCTCCAAAACCACAACCTCAAAGTCAGCGTGGCTGAAACCGGCGAGGTCCCCATCGTCTGCTCTTGTCAGGAGGGTCTGGCCCTCCGCTGAGCACTGCCGGCCCGAGTCTAAGGCCAGGGAGGGCCACCCGCGTCCCCACGTCCAACCCGCTGGACTCCGCCTTGCAGGGCAGTGGACACGGAGGGACCTGGGAAGAGCCACCACACCCTGGGCCCGGGTCTGGGGGCTTCACCCGTGTGGGGCCCAGGGAGTGTCCCCACCACGCGCCGGAGCACCCGGCCTGCGTGGGCACCTTCGTGTCCAGACCCTGCTAGCCCAGCAGAGCCTCCCTGGCGTCGGACCCGCCCAGGCCCGGCAGGGTGGCCGGCCCTGCGTGCTCCTCGTTCTGGGCGCTGTGGCCGTGAGGCCTTGGCAGTTTGGCATCCACACGTGGCTGAGCGCGCTTTATAGGGTGTGCCCTGCTTTGATGGGCAGATGGCAGCCAAGGGCCTGCTCGGGGGGCATGGCGGTGCCAGAGCCTCCCATTCCAGTTCCGCCGTGGGTGAGGGCCTCCTCAGCGTGGGCTGGTGATGGGGCCTGCGTGTGCTCGGGAAGGAAGGGCGTGGTGGGCGCGGGGAGAAGGCCGGAGAGCCGGGCAGGAGAACCGGGCGGGGCGTTGGCGAGGAGGGTGGTTATTTCAGGGAGTCCCGTAGGCTTTGGCGGGAACTGAAATAAATGCCAAGGATATGAAAGGGGAAACGGGCTGGGCCCCCACCCTGGCCGCACCGTGGAGTCTTCAGGCTCCAGCCACGGGCTGGTGGTGCCCCAGGTCTCCTAGGAGACGGGGTGCAGGTCCGGAGGGCCGCCTCCCCATAGGTGGGGAGCCTGGAGCCCGCTGTGGGGTGTGTGGCAAAGCGAGACCCCAGGCCTGCCCCTGCTGTGTCTCTGGGGCTGCGAACGCGACACGCAGCCCGGCCGCTTGCAGCTGAGAAGGAACGTCGAGTGACTGGCTGGCCCTGGTGGCCTTTCCCTGGCGGCCGCGTGGGCACTGTCTAGCAGTTGAGATGAAAAGCAGAGTGGCCTGGTGCCTGCAGAGAGTGGGGCTCCAGCCCAACCCTCGTCTCCCACGGGGCAGGGGAAGCTGGGAGGATAGCCCCGGCCTGGGGCCGAGTGTGACTAACCTGCCCGTCGGTCCGGTCTGCTGCGTCTGCCAGCCGTCCTCCGTGCTGCAGCCCTGCCTCAGTTTACCTAGAGCAGGCTCCAGTCCCAAGGGCCTGCAAGTGGGGACGGTGCTGGGAGACTGGGCAGGTGGCCCCCTTCCTGTCCTGTGTCGTTTGGGCAGCCACAGGAAGAGGAGACGTTCGTGTTCTCGTCCTCGGGGCCGCAGACTGATGCACCCGCACGGTGTGGTGGTCGTGTCCCCCACCCCGGCATCCAGTTTTGCCCATGAGGGACCTCAGGCTCAGAGTGGTGGCTCCCCCAAGCCACACAGTGGGTACAGGACCCTCCCTCCGCCTCTGCGCCTGGCGGCCCGCTGCGCAGGTGTGCAGGGGGCTCCGAGGGCGTCCAGGCCAGCCTGCCCTCTCGGGGTCGCGACTTCCCTTCTGCGGCAGGCCGGTCGCCACCTGTTGACTCCAAGGCCTCATCTGGGCCCCCTGCCCTGCCGCACAGCGCTGTGCGCCTGTGGCCACCCCTGGCCTGCCCGTGTCCCCACGGGGAGACGGGGGAGCATCCCTGTGTCAAGGGCTCCGGTGCCATCAGAGGCCGGAGTGCGCAGCCCAGGGCATGGGAGCCTCCTCTCAGCCGCGTCCCTTCCTTTGTCCCCGCTGTCCCCTGGGACACACTCTTGCCTCCTGCAGACAGCTCACAGGGGACCTCTCGGATGGCCCAGGGCTGCCCAGCTCCACAGTGGGGGCCCCAGGACACTGCGCCCCACCTGGGCTCCTGGTCCCCGGCAGCCCGAGTGGTCGGACCTGGCCTCCTGGCCCACCTGCAGCCCACCCGAGTCCCGTGGGGGTTAGGCGTCCCCACAGAGCTGCCGGCGCCCCTGGGCGGGGGGAGGACCCAGGGTGGCCGGGACTGGGGGATGGGCTCTAGGTGGGTGGCCCGGGAGGTACCCTTCAGGGGGTTTCTGCCCTGTGAGCTTGGAGCACCCGACCCTTCCTGTCCCGTGAAAACGGGGCTGGTCATGGGGGCCCCGGGAAAGGCGCGGGGAGCTTCCGGAGCGCGGGAGGGGCCCAGGGCTACCAGGGGGCAGCGGCTGCAGCTGCCTCCCATCCCCGAGACATCCGCACCACCCGGCTTCCGCCTTTGTTAGGGGTTTGCAGAAGTGGGGGTGCTGGGGGGCGCTGCGGGCCGCCGGGCCGGGCTCCTGGCGCCTGGGAGACCGGCCGTCTCGCGGGGTGCAGCAGGAAGCACCTCTGGCCCCCGGTGCTGACGGGAGCGCCGGGGGCGGACACAGCGGAACCAAAACCGCTGTGTCATTGCAGCCTCGGCAGCTGTTGCCAGGGCGACCGGTGAGTTTCCCACGCTGCCTCTGGTGTGGCGTCAGGCGGCCGTGCGGAGAGGGGATGGTGTCCCTCTCAGCGGATGCCCAAGGGGCGTCTCTGGGTCTCTCTCCTGGAGACACGTGATTGGAGATCCTGCTCTGCCGCACCCCCCCCACCCCCCACCCCCGCCCCAAGGCCCAGGCAGTGCGGTCTCTGGGCGGACCCAGCCCTCTTCCCTCCTCACTGTGACCAGGCCTTGGTGTCCCTCGGTGTGTCGGGGGTCCCCAGCACACCTGGCTCACTGGGAGGGTCACGGAGCTCACACTGTCCTGCCGGGGGGGTGTCCAGTAAGGGAAGACAGTCCTTCTGTGGGTGGGCAAGGGGCAGGGGCTTCCCAGGGTCCCCCTCTGAAGCCTGGGTTGAAGCCCGTGAGAGGGTGGGGCCGTGAGGGCAGGGCGGCGTCCGCCAGCCTGGCCCAGTGTGTGTGGGGGGGCGCCCAGCAGGTGCTCCGTGGGGCTGCGCCGGGCTGTTCCCCAGCCGTGGCCTTGGGTGGGCAGGGCCCCTTTCTGAGCCTCAGTTTCTGTCTCTGTAAAGCGGGGGCGTGGCAGCGCCTTCCTGGCCGCGGACCTGGGTGCGGGGGGCGCCGGCGTGTGCCCCTGGGTTCGCAGCACCTGCCAGGGCTGAGCCCCCCGTTCCCTCCATAGCTCAACTCGCCCATGAACCCGGTCAGCAGCACCGAGGACATCAAGCCCCCGCTGGGCATCAATGGCGTCCTCAAAGTCCCCGCCCACCCCTCAGGGAACATGGCGTCCTTCACCAAGCACATCTGTGCCATCTGCGGGGACCGCTCCTCAGGTAGGCCGCGGGGGCAGCTGGATCGCGGGGCCCTCGCGGGGTGCGGGGAGGCAAGAGTTGGCCAGCCAGCGAGGGGGCTCCCGGCGCTGCTGGCCTCTCACGTGGACTCACGTGGCGGGGGGCCCGCGGGGGCCGGGTAGTCCAGAGGCTGCTGGGGGGCGGCAACCGTTGTCGGCGATGGCAGCACAGCAGGGTGGCAGTGCGGGCTGTGCCTCTCTCCGGGCTGAGCTGCAGGCGAGGGGCCCCGCGCGGTCACCTCGGAACCCCGACAGCCCCCGGGGAGGACGGCTGTCGTCCCCTCTGGGGCCTCCAGCTCAGACCCAGACGGGGTAGACACCTGCAGGGCCCAGCCTCCGCCCCAGCACCGGGGTCCTGAGGCCGGGGTCCTGGGGAGCTCACGGCTGGCGCCCGCCCGCCCGCCCGCAGGCAAGCACTACGGCGTGTACAGCTGCGAGGGCTGCAAGGGCTTCTTCAAGCGCACGGTGCGCAAGGACCTGACCTACACCTGCCGGGACAACAAGGACTGCCTCATCGACAAGCGCCAGCGGAACCGCTGCCAGTACTGCCGCTACCAGAAGTGCCTGGCTATGGGCATGAAGAGGGAAGGTAGGTGCCGCGGGCCCCTGCTCCCCGGCACAGGCGCCTCGCACACCCCTGGCGACGGGGCGCTCTCGTGCGCTACCGCCGCCGCCGCCGCCACACCGTGGGCTGGTGGGGCTGCTCAGGCGGCTCTTTCCCGAGGGCCTGCCTCCTGCCAGGCCCTGCGGTCACAGGAGACACAGCCTCGGCCCTGCACGCTGGCGGCCACCAGCCCGGGGGACACAGGGGCAGCTCAAACCCTCTTCCTGGTCACAGCGACCGGGTCCGGTCTGTGGCTCCAGGGAGTCAGGCAGAGGCAGGAGGACAGTGAGGGCCGCGGCCGGAGGTGGGCAGTGGGGGTGGGAATGGACTGAGGCTGGTGTGGTGGGAGCCTGGGACTGCAGGTGCCCCTGGGGCCCGGGGCCGTGTTCCCGCTGTCCAGTAAGGGGACGGCGGAGGAGGCTGTAGTGGAGGTAGCGCTGACTAGGGGACAGGGAACTCCAGAGGTCATCCCAAGTCCCCAAGCCTGCTGGACGCTGGGGCCTAGCTGTGTGCTCTCTGTCCCTCCTGCACACTTGGCGGGGCGGCGCCCAGCAGCCGGACCCTGGGAATGGCGGGACTCCCGCTGCGGGCCACTGGTCCTGGGCGCGTGAGCCCGTTTTATTGACAGCGTTTGTCAGGACCGGGTCCTCACCGCTGGCTTGCAGCTGGGTCTCCTTCTGGTTCCTTCCTGCCCGTGGCCTCGGTTTCCCCATCTGTAGGTCTGGTGGCTCCTGCAGTCTGAGCCGACCCTCTCCAGAGGGTTGGAATCCGCGCTGGCATGGGGGGGTGAGCCCGTGGGGTTGGGGTCTCGTGCCCTGCTCCCTTCACTGTGGTCGGTCCCGTGGCCCCCGCGTGGGCTGGCCTGCGTCCGTTTCCTTCCCACCGGCTCCCGACTGCCCTCTAGTGGTGGCTGCAGTTTTTACCCAATTTTGTTTTTCTTTTTCTCCCCCTCAGCCCCAGTTGTTCTTGTTCAGAAAGTGAAACCTTGGCAGGGCCGCACGGTCCTGCGGGACCTCCTCCCTGAGGCTGCAGTGCAAGCGCCGCGGGGCGACGTGGGCGGGGGCTGGCGGCAGCCCCGTCTCCTGCAGCTGTCCCCACTCCCGACGAGGGGGCACTCGGGCTGAGCTGGGGGACTGGCCTGGGCCATGCAGAGTGTCTGCCGGCCAGGCCTTCCTGGTCGGGGCGCAAGTTTCACGTTGCGTTTGGCCCGCCTTTTCCCATGCAGGTAGAGAAACTGAGGCCCAGGGCACCCAGGCCGTGTCCATTTCTTAAGGCCGCTGAGGGAGTGCGGGCGTGGCCCCTATTCCCCTGGGTGGCCCGGGCAGTCAGGGAGGGCTTCCTGGAGGTGGCAAACACAGTGTCATTCTTGAAGGGCGGAATCTTGGGCGGGGTGCAGGCGGGTGGCGGGCAGTGCATCCGGTTGGAGCCTGGCCAGCGTGCTGGGCGCCAGCGTGCCGGGGGCAGCGTGGGTACCCGGGCATGTTGCTCGAGGCTCCCACACTGCAGCCCAGAGCAGGCCTGGCTCACTGGCTCAGCCCTCCCAGTGCCAGACCCTACTGGGCACCAGGCTGGGCCTGCGGTGGTGAGCTGTGGATGCCCACCCTGGAACATGAGCATCACATAACCAGACGGGCCCCCTGGCCTGACTTGGAGGTGCAGGGCCCCATGGGAGCCCAGAGGAGGCACCTGTTCTGCCTCAGGCCCCAGGCAAGGCCCGGGCGGGTGGGAGGTGGCGGGCTGACGCCTGAGCAACAGGAAGGGGTCGGTCAGATGCTTGCCCAGCATAGGGGACTGTGTGCAGGGGACAAGGACGTCAGTGATATGGCCCGCTGCAGGGACAGGTGCTACCCTGCACCCCGGGGGCGACCCTCCCCCAGCCCTGGGCTTGTCCAGCAAACATCCCTTTCAGAGGTCCCCGCAGCCTGCTCACTTGAGAACCTGGGTGTCATCAGACTCCAGCTTCCTGTCCCCTCAAGGCCTGCGGAGAGTGGCTGATGCCCCATTTCATCACAGGGCTGCTGGGGTCAGGGGCGGAGAGACCTGTCCCCATCTGAGCCTCCCCTGCCACCTGCCAGGGACTGTATCTTGTCACGAGCAGCCGTCAGGAGTGCCATCTGAGGACTGGGTCTCTCCCGGGGCCCCCGCCCCATCTGCACACACCGGTCTTGCTCACTGTGGCGCTGTGGGGGTGCAGGGGGCGGGGGCTTGGGGATGCCATGGCCAGCTCTGGGGGTGGCGTCCCTCTGGCCTCCGCCCGCAGGTCTGATGGTCAAGGCTGGTGCTCTGGGCACATCTGCGGAAGCAGCGTGGGCCCTCAAGACCTGATTTACGGGCCGTTAGATAAATACCTGATCCCGCCGGGACCCACCGCCCTTTGCCCCCGCCTGGATTTATGTCTCGAGCATGCAGGAAAGCTCTCTTGCGCCTCAGACACTGTGGCCTGGCACCGGCCCGCCTGCATGCAGGGTGTGCTCCGTGGCTCCGAGAGCCACGTAGGCTCTGTCCCCGGGTGTGCAGCTCCCCAGCAAGGTGCTCCAGGTGTTCCTGGAGCCTGAGGGACACAGTCCACAGCTGCCCTCGGGAGGTGTGACCTGTGGCCCCGGTGCCGTCCCTGCAGGGAGCTGCATGGTCTCCCAGGGCCAGTGACCCACAGGGGCCTCGGGGGCACATGTCCCCCTATACCTGCTATGTAGCCCGTAGCTGGGCACTAAGTACTGTCCCTAGGGCCCTGGAAATGGCCTCAAGACACAGCTCCTCTCCTCTCTGCTGCTCCAGGCAAACCAAGGAGGGCACCCTGGTGGTGGTGACGCTGTTGGCCCCAAGTTGGGGCAGCATGGCAGCCCAGGGCAGCAGGGACCAGGAATGCCCACCCAGAGGGCCCTTGGCCAGGAGCATGTGGGATGTCAGCTGGGGGCTCCTGGGCAGGACTCTTTGCTGACCGGCCTTGGTGCCGATTCCTCGGAGAGGCAGGTGGTCACGCCCCTGTTGCAGGTGGGGAAACTGAGGCTTGCACGCAGGAACACAGCCCCGTGAGTGGTGGGAGGGGCAGCTGGGGGCTGGCGCTGGCGGAGCACAGGGGGGCTTGGGGTTTTTGGCTGGGGCTGATGGGACGCCACCTCCGTGGGCTAATGGAGGACACCGCAGGCTGACAGCATCTCTGCTGGGCAGTGGCGGGGCCTGCAGGTGCAAGCAGCCGCCAGAGACTCACTGCACAGCATTCCAGGGGGAGGGGGGCCACCGGGCCCGGGCAGGAAATGTCCCTCGGCCAGGCTGAGCCCGGGCCCGTCGGCTGGAGCGCGTGGTACAGCGCTTGGGGGCCTCCTGGCCTGCTGGGGGAGGCAGACCCCAGGCTGGCGGTTCCCAGCCTGAAGGGGGAGACCTGGACCCGCCTGGGTGCCACTGGCCCAGGCTGGGGGGGCCCGCTGTTGCCCCTGCCCCTCCTCCAGGAAGGCCTCTCCCCGTTTCCTCCCCCCGCCCCTTGGCTTCCTGTGCCCTGGCCCCGGACCCTGAGGGACTGGGGTGCGGAAACGGCAGCGTCTGGCGTGTGCATGCCTGTGGTGTGCGTGCCCGGGCCTCGGGGGCCGAGCCAGTGCCATTGCTCTCGGTGTAGGGCTGAGGACACTGTTGCTCTCGGTGTAGGGCTGAGGACACTGGGGAACAGAGAGGCTAGGGACACACCAGGGCCCCCCGGTCGTTAGGGGCAGCGCAGGGTCTGGGGACCTGGGCCTTGTCTGCCTCGGGGCCTGCAGCCCTAAGCCGCCCCCGGCCCCGGGAGCTCTGCTGCTCCTCGT
The DNA here is from genome assembly GCA_004026545.1 of Mormoops blainvillei. Taxonomy (NCBI): domain Eukaryota; kingdom Metazoa; phylum Chordata; class Mammalia; order Chiroptera; family Mormoopidae; genus Mormoops; species Mormoops blainvillei. The sequence continues at coordinate 21,050 of PVJD01005670.1, read as the reverse complement.
TGGCCACCTGAGCCGCAGTTTTCCACCGGGTGAGACGAAGTGGTTGCGCTAAACCGCATGCCTTTTCGCTTTGTCCTGCCTCTGACGACTTAGGGCTCTGCCCGGGAGCCGGACTTTGGGGACTGTCCTCAGGGTCTTGGGGATACAGGCCTGCCTGGGTTCTGGGTCCCTGTCAGCTGGGTGCTGCCCGGCCAGCTCATGCAGCCACCTCCTGCCCGGTCGGCTCTGCCGGCTTGCGGCCTGTTTGCTGTGGCTGAGAGGGTGACCCGGCACCCCCCACAAGGAGAGGCTGGGGCCCGGCTGCCCTCCGCGGCCCCGTCGGCCCCTTGCCATCTGCCCGCCAGCGCAGGCTCCCCCCCCAGCCCCTGCTGCCGTAAGACGTTCCAGAAGAGCCGGGCTTGCAGACACTCGGACGCAGGCTCCCTGCCTGGCTCCCTGGCCCAGCTGGTGCCCGGGAGCGGGGGTGTTGGCTGGCCCGTCCTTGAGTCTCACCCTGACACGGGGGCAACTCTAAATAGCCACGTGTCACCATGGGGAAGACACGGGGCCTGCTCTCAGAGCCCTGTGGCCCCGGAGAGGGGCACCGAGGGGCCCCAGCATCTCGGAGTGGCCGTTGCTGGGGGCCTGGAGAGAAGCCCCCTGGGCTCTGGGTAGTGGAGAGGTATTAACGGGGTCTTTGACAACTCTGGGCCACATGATGGGGACCGACCAGACCTGAGGGACCCCCAGCACGATCAGGAGACCCTCCCACCGTGGGCCCAGGGGAGTGAGTGGTTGTCCGTCCGGGCTGCTCACTGGGCGCCGTGGCCTTAGGAAGGGGTGGCTGCTGAGAGCCCCGGGGGCGGGGTGGAGCCGGGGCGCCCCTGCCTCCGCTGCCTCCTCCCTCCCGCTGGCGCCTCCCGTTGACCAAACGCAGGCAGGGGCCAAGGGACAGGGCGTCGGGGGGCTGGCCCAAGCCTAGGGAAGAGGGTGGGCATGGGGGTGCAGAGGGGGTCCTGTGGTAGCCAGGGTCTGTGGGGGGGGCTGTGTGCCCCGCCTAGAGGTGTCCTGGGAGGGGCAGGGGTTGAGCTCATCTGCGGCCTGGGGTGGGGGAGGGGCGGTAGCCCAAGGGAAGTAGGGGGGCCCCAGAGCTGGCTGGGGGTCCGGCAGGGGTGCTGCAGCTTCCTGGGGGCCCGGCGGGGGTGCTCGAGCTGCCTGGGGCGTAAACCCGGGATGGGCCAGGGCCAGGACCTGGGAGAAGGAAGTGCAGGTGGGGCCAGGCCGGGTGGAGCAAGGGGGCAGCAGCGTCTGGCCTGGCGGGTGTCCTGGGCAGGCCCGGCAGCTGATGGAGCGCGCCCCTGTGCAAGGACGAGGCCGGGGCTGCAGGCTCGCCTTCCTGCGCGCGCCCCGCCCTCAGGCCCCCAGGAGCAGGCCGCTCGCCAGGGGCCTCTCAGGGCTGCCCTCGATGTGCACCCAGGGAGCAGTGCTCCCCTGGGCAGAGGACCGAGCAGTGTGGGGCCCAGCGTGTGGATGCCCGTGGTCTGCAGAGGGCACGACCCTGGGCCCCGTGGTCCTTCCTGGTGGGCATGCCCTGAGAGTTGGCCGCGTATGGCGCACAGCTGCCTCCCATCCCGCCTCCCAAGGGCGACAGCTGCAGCACCCTCCCAGTCCCCCAGCCCTGGGGCTTCCGGTGGGGGTGAGCTGCCCTGCCACTGCGACGCCAGGGGCAGCTCAGGGTGGTCTCTGTCTCCTGCCAGGGGCCTCGTGGACCGCGGCGCGGCCGCAGGACGCCGGCCCCGCTCTGCCAGCCCCGGCCCTCCGCCAGCGCCTGCAGCCTAGGCGTGAGCGGGGCAGGGCGCGGAGAGGTACCCGTCCGTGCTCTGCCAGTCGCCTGGCCCGAGCGCCCACTGTGGGGTGGGGTTCTGCGGAGCCGGCCCTGCAGAGGCCGTGGGAGCCCCGGGAGCCTGGGGGGCGGAGCCCTCGTTCAGCAGGAGCACAGGAGGGCGGGCTCACAGGGTCCCGGCGGAGACCCCCCTCCTGGTGCTGCTCCTGCCACACATGGCATCTCGGGCGCCCTGGGCGGCTCGGCCCGACACTCCCGCTGGCCCGCGCTGCCACGGCGCTGGGCGGGGGCCCCTCCCGCCCCATACCAGGCCACAGCTTCTCTCCTCTGCCCACTCTGCTCCCCATTCCAGCTCCTTGGGGCCCCCACCAGAGGAGGGGAACAGACGTGGGAGGCACCCCAGGAGCCCCCTGCGGGCTCTTGGTGGGGTGGACAGCCTGGCTCTGGGTCATGGCTGTTTCAGGCCTGCGAGTGACTTCAGGGAGGTCCTGCCCCGCCTTGGGTGGCTCGAGCTGTGTGGGCTCTGTAGCCGCAGGTCTTCACGCCCCCAGTGTGGGGTGCACTGGCCTCCTTGGCTTCTCTGCCACCTGGGTTTCTTGGGGGACAGAGTTGAAGTAAACCCCTTATTCTCCACCTCCTCCAATTGGCTTTTCTTTTGGGGCTCCCAGCACCCAACCATGTCCTGGCTCCCTGTCTGTCCAGTCCTCCACACATCCCTGCTCTGGCCCTGGGCCTCGGCACACGCCGCCCTGCCTGAACTGGTGTCCCTGGGCTTTCCCGCTGCTTCAGTCTCATTGTCCCTTCTTCCGGGAAGCCTTCCTGGCTTTGCCTGCGCCCATGGCCCATCCGAGCCCTTCTCTGTCCATGTTGGGACCCCTGCTGAGCTGCCTGCTCCGTGAGGGCCGGGGGCCCGGTCTGCCCTGGTGTCCCAGGTGGGGGCCGCGTGAACACCGTCGAATGGGCCAGTGAGAGGTGGGCGTGCTGTGTCTCAGCTGTGCAGGAGGAGCGGCAGCGTGGCAAGGACCGGAACGAGAACGAGGTGGAGTCCACGGGCAGCGCCAACGAGGACATGCCAGTGGAGAAGATCCTGGAGGCTGAGCTGGCCGTCGAGCCCAAGACCGAGACATATGTGGAGGCCAACGTGGGGCTGAACCCCAACTCGGTGAGTGCTGCCCACCCACATGACACCACCGCCCCCCGCCGCCGCGGCAGCGAGGACCCAGGCTGCTTTGGGGTGCATGGGCCCTCTGAGCGCCCCGGGGTGGAGGACCCCTTCTGCCAGGGCCCCGCTAGAGAGGTGTGCAGCTGTGCCTCCGCGGGGCACGTGGCTGTTTGATTCCTTGGTTAAATGCCAGGAGTTTGCACTTCACGCCTCCCGTTGTCTGTTGTCTCCAGCCCATTGTCCAGGTGGGTGTCAGGGTCCCATACCTGCCCCAGGTCTGGGGACAGCATGAGTGGCTAGACTTCCTCTTTGTCCCCCAGGTGGGTGCAGGGCTGGGACCAGACCCCTGTGGCCAACCCTGAGGTGGCCTGGGCCTGCCCTGAGCTCACTCTGGCTCAGGGGCCCAGACACAGCCTGTTCATCCCCCGTCCCCACCCCGGGGCCTTTGCACATGCGACCCCCGCTGACTCCTCAGGCTTCAGTCTCAGCTGAGGTGTCACTTCCTCAGGGAGCCCCTTTCCCTGGGGTTCCCGCTGCCAAGGTGAGCCCGGCCCTGTTAGTTGGGCTTAACCGTCACCCCCCATCCCGGCTGCGAGCACATGGTGGTCACCCAGTGGTGTGCGTGGCACGTGTGGTCCCCCTACCCACCGGGAGGCCGGGGCGGCGTTCGAGCTCTTCCTCCCTGCTGGCCTCTGGCCAGGCACTGGACCCCTCCCGCGTGTGGGTGCTCATATGTGGCCCTCACCTCCCACCTAGGAGTGCGGGGCCCCCTCTTGTCCGCTCGTGAGGCCCCAGCAGGCTGAGGCCCCTAGCTTCCCGCTCTCCGTGGTGGGACGCCAGCTGTGAGCCCCGTGGCCCCGGGCAGTGCGACCTGGCCGCTCCTCAGTCCTCCTCTCCGGCCCCGGGGCGGGTGGGAGGCCAGCTGGGAGGGTTTCATGATCGAGCAGAAACTCCAAAAAAAAAAAGAAGAAAATCAGGAGATGGAGAAGGGGCTGTCAGCTTTTCATTTTGTGAAGTAAGGACATTGTTTGGAAGACCATCTGGCACCTGCCCTCCCCGTGACTTCAGAGGAAGGTGGCGGAGGCGCAGCCAGACGGGGTGCCGGACATTGCGCGGGGGGCGTGCCCCGAGTCCGCCATCCCGCGGGCCCACCGTCCCCGTCAGGTTTCGTGCCACGGTCTCCCGCGGACCCCCTTCCGGGGGTCTGCGGGGCCCCTTCCCTCGGGGGAAACCGGGGGCCCAGGAGGCGCACTGGCGGCTCTGGAGGCCTGGGCGGGCCTTGGGCCTCCGCCCGGGGTCCTGCTGTCCACCCCCCAGGAGGGGACAGTCCCTTCACTAGGGCACAGGGAGGCTCGTTTGTTCAAATGAGAATCGAGGCTCAGAGGCGTTAGGTGTTTGCTGGAGGCCACACAGCTGGCGACGTGGGGAGACCCCACCCGGCCCAGCCCGGTACCTCCTGCCCCCACCCGCTGCCTTTACCCACCCCAGCTGCGAGTAAACTCTGCGCCCGCCTTCGAGGCCCCAGCCCTGCGCTGGCAGGGCCCTTGGAGGGCGCTGGGAGGGCGGCTGCTGCCAGCTCTGCCCCACACCCTGCCTCCTCCTTGCAGGGCTCCCCAGGCCCCCCTCCCCGCCACCTGGGCCCTGGCTTCCCGGGCTGCTTCGTGGCACTGAGAGGCGGGGGCATGGTCCTTCTCAGACAGCCACGTGACAGGCGGAGACTGAGGCTCTGGGAAGTGGGGCCCGGCCTCTGGCACGACGGGCTGGCTGCTGACCTGTCACCTGCACGAGCCGGGGCCCCAGTAGGCCAGCCTCTACCTGTTGCTGCCGGTCGTCAGTCAGACGGGCGAGGGCACGTGGTGTCCCCTGAGCACAGTGCTGACCCCGTCAGCCCCCATGGTTTTGCTGGGGAACTGAGGAGGGACCGCGGAGCTGTGGGCCAGCCGTTGGCCGCTGAGGGGTTTCGGTGTGAAGGGGGCTGCGGGGTCATGGCGGGTGCTGGCGCCCTGCCACCCCTCCCTGCTGGGGGCCCCCAGGCTGCTCCGGCCCTCGTGCCCCGGAAACTCTAGCTGATGCATCTCCCTGTGCCTCTAGGTCCCTGCTCTGCACGCCCCAGCCAGCCCTGCCCAGCATGGTGGCCTCGGTGCCATTTGCCACTGGGCCTCCCCGAGAGCCCCCCGCAGGCCCTCATGTGGCTCGCAGGCAGGTGGTTTTTGTCAGGGAAGCCCCTCAGAGGAGCCCTGACCGTGGTGGTTTCTGGAACGAGTGATGTCTCGGTTCGGTGCATGGGTGCTGGTCCCACCCCTTGCTCGGGACCCAGAGGGTCCTCCATCTAAGCCCCCCTGGCCTGGAGCTGGGAGCAGGGTGCCCTGGGGCTACCTGGGTGTCATCATTTGGGAGAATGATTGAGGAGTCCCCTTCTGGCTAGACCTTTCCAGAAGAGCCTTTGCTGCCACTCTGTCTCTGTGTGCGCCACCTCCGAGTCTGGTAGGAAGGAACAGCACAGGAGGGGCCGGGGTGCCCACTGGCTGGACCACGGTGCCTCAGAATCCTGCCCCAGTCCTAGCCCCCACCCACGGCTTGCTTCCTCGTCTGTGACACGGGTCGCCTAGCACCTGCCCCCTGTGGTGGGACCGAAAGAGTCACGGGCCGGGTGGTCCTCCCGTGGCCACCGTAGCAAAGGACCACGGACGAGGGCTTCAAGCAGCGCAGGTGTTACTGTCTCACGAGGTGGGAGTTCGGACGCAGCTCACGGGAGCCACATCAGTGTGTCAACTGGGCCGGTCCCTGCGGGCGCTGGTTCCCATGGGGGCTGCCCCATGCGGAGGCAGGACCACGGGCCTCACGCTCCCAGCCCGGCCCCTCCCTCCAGGTTCGCGGCAGCCCCGTCTTCACCCCTCCGACCCCTGCTCCGTCCTCACGTGTCCCCCGACTCTGGCCTCCTGTCTCCCTCTCTGAGGACCCTGTGATGATGCATCATGCAGGGCCACCTCCCACCTCAAACCCCTGACCTCCATCGTGTGTACACTGTCCTTTGACTGTGTAAGGTCCACTCATCGTCACAGGGCCCGGGGATCAGGACGTGGGTGTCTGGGGGGCGCACTCGACCCTTGCCAGGCAAAGTGGGGCCTGGTCTGGGCTGAGTGCGTCTCACTGCGGCGACCCCTCTCCCCAGCCCAATGACCCTGTCACCAACATCTGCCAAGCGGCGGACAAGCAGCTCTTCACCCTGGTGGAGTGGGCCAAGCGGATCCCGCACTTCTCGGAGCTGCCGCTGGACGACCAGGTCATCTTGCTGAGGGCGGGTGAGTGGCCGGCCTGCGGGCTGGAGCGCCGTCCTCCACTGGAGGCCAGGGCTGTCCCCGTCCCCCCCGCCGTGAAATGGGGCTCATTCTCGCTTGGTAGGCCGGCGGTCAGGGCTACACGGGATAATCTGGGAGTGCACCAGGAAGCCCGGAACCTGCCGAGCGCCCGGCCGGGGGCGCCGCGGCATTTGCTGTCACTGCTGTTACTGAGGCTGGCTCCACGTCACGCACTGACGGGGCCGTGGAGACAGCCGAGCGCAGAGCCACCCTCAGTGGCCTCTGCATCTTCTTAACCCTCTGACGCCTGCTCTGGTTCCTCTGCTCACGTGACACGAGCGCCGAACCGGCCTGCGACACTCTCGTGCCTTGCTTCTGATCCGTGGCTCACTGTTCTGTGGGCTTCCACGTGGCATGTGTTGGTCCCTGAGAGTTTGCTCTTGGGACCAGATGGGCAGCTGCTGCTCATGGCCGCCCCAGGGAGGGCAGTGGGGGCTGTCCCGGGGGCTCCGAGGTGCGAATGCCCTGCTCCTACGGGAGGACTTCCCGGGCTCCCCTGAGCCAGGAGAGCCAGGACTGAGCAGGCGCTCTGTGCGGGGCCCCTTGGGGCCTCACTGCACCAGCGTGTGCTGCAGAAGAGCCAGGCCCCCGACGCAGGGGCTCCGGGAACGTCTTTCCTGTGGCATGTTCATGGGGTTAGGGTTGCACGGAGCCCACTTGGGAGCCCCGGTCTGTACCCGTGCGGAGCGGGGGCGGGCCCACGGGGCTGGGAGCCCGCCGACCGAGCGTCCTTGCCCCTGCAGGCTGGAACGAGCTGCTCATCGCCTCCTTCTCCCACCGGTCCATAGCCGTGAAGGATGGGATCCTGCTGGCCACCGGGCTGCACGTGCACCGCAACAGTGCCCACAGTGCGGGCGTGGGCGCCATCTTCGACAGGTGGGCGGCCCTCGGCCTGCAGGCCCGCCCGCGTGGCGTGGGCCCGGTTTGCACAGGTTACGGACGTGGGTCTGAGAGGGAAGCGCGAGGTGGAGGCAAGGCCCCTCCCAAGCCAGCACCTAGGACCCCCGCGGCCACGGCCCGTGCTCTGGTTCATTTCCTCCCAGTCCTCTCTAAATTCCTGTATGTGGCGAGGAAGGCTGCGCCTCTTAAAAAGCAGAAGTAGCATATTTCGTAGACGCGGTTTCTCACTGCCCATGGGGCTTGACACGTCCTCATTTTCGCAGCTGGGACCGTAACCCATCACAGCCCCCAGGTGCCCTGCACAGCGACCTGTCCCTGGGCGGCCGGCCCTGTCCCAGCCACCGCTGCCGGCACCTCCTCGGTGTGGCTCAGGCTCACGCCTGCCTGCGCTTTGACCACTGCCCAGCATGCCGGGCGGAACGGGTGCCGGACAGGCCCTGGCTTGAGGTCCCGGCAGCCGGGCTGTTCCATCAGGCCACCCTCCAGGAGCACGGCCCAGCCGGCAAGGTGGTCAGGGCTGTCCCTGTCTGTGGTTGGCCTCATCTGAGCCCAGAGGGACCACGCCTGCTTCGGCTGCTGGAGTGGGCGGGGCTGGGGGGCGGTCACAGGGCCATCGCTGCTCCGTGTCGGGGGCAGTAGACGTGGCCCCCACGCCGAGGTCCCCGGCCCACCGGCCTTGGCTGCTGTGAGCTCCCTCAGCCCCCAGGCTCCCAGGACAGAGACCCCTGTGGACGCTGTCCAGGCAGAGGAGAAGGGCCCGCCCTGGGGCAGGACATGGGCCCGTCCGGGCTTCGTGCGCCAACGTCTCAGGGCGCCCAGCGAGGGGCTCAGCCTGATGTGATCCCCGGCCTTCCCCCACTTCCTCCGCAGGGTCCTGACTGAGCTCGTGTCCAAGATGCGGGACATGCACATGGACAAGACGGAGCTGGGCTGCCTGCGCGCCATTGTGCTGTTCAACCCTGGTACGGCCACCGCCCCACCTGTGACGGGGCCCGCGGCCCCGCCTCTGGCCCTCGTGGGGGTCTCCGCACGTGGTGGGGCTCTGTGAGCCCCACTCGCCCTTCGGGGTTTGGTGAGGCCCTGGTTGGTGCTGCTTGCCACCAGAATCCCGTGGTCCAGAGGGGACAGGCTCCCCGTGAGCTCCCCCTGCCGAGGGCCTGCAGCCCGGACGGCCCAGGCTGTGCCGCTGATGGGCAGACCTGCCCTGGGCGCCATGGGACCAGCCTGTCCCCTGCCGTAGGTGTTGTGTGGAGGGGGCACTTCTCGGAGCTGCCCAGGTCCCTGGCAGCTTCCCAGTGTGGGGTGCCGACCTATGGCCCTTCCTTCTTGCAGATTCCAAGGGGCTCTCGAACCCGGCCGAGGTGGAGGCCTTGCGGGAGAAGGTCTACGCGTCCCTGGAGGCATATTGCAAACACAAGTACCCGGAGCAGCCGGGAAGGTGAGCCCGGCTGCGGCCCTGCCCCCCGGCCAGAGCACCACCAGCCCTTCAGGCCCTTGCGTGTGAAGAGGAGGTGGCCACCTCCTGGGTCGAGGGCAGCTGGGGGCGCACCTGCCGTGTCCAGCGAAGTCAGGCTCTCTGTCGGCCCCAGTGCAAACGTGCTTGCACAGTTCCCTGTAGCCCCACTGGAAACAGGGCCCTGCACCGGCACACAGTAGGTGCTTGTCTTTCTAGAGGGTGCAGAGAAGGCTGTGCTTCCGCTGCCCCTGAGGGAACCACTAGAGGCCGGGCCTTGATGCCCCTCCCCAGGGCGGCGGGCGCTGGCATGTACCAGGCGCCTCGTAAACACGCACCGCAGAGACACAGTGTGATCCCGGGCCACAGCTTGCCCCTCGCCCGCCTGGACGGGCAGGGATCGTTTCATTTCTGGGTCCAGGGGGCCGGGGCACAGTGGGTGTCAGGATAAGCGAACCGGCCCAACGTTGTCCCGATCATACCCCTCCTTGGAAAAGGGCACCTCCTGCTGGGGGTCTAGGACACCAGCTCCCTCCCCTGGCCCACCGGCCGGCGCCCATAGACCAGCGCACAGATGGTTAACGGCGTCCGGCTGCTGGGCCCTCATCTGGTTTGGTTTAAAGCGAAGCTTCCCGGACGGACGGAGGGCCGGGGACGGGATGGAGTGGCAGGCCTGCTTGTTTTTCCTGGCCCCCCGCCACGGCCGTCACGCCAACTCAGCAGAAACGGCTCCGTTGCTCCCTGGCCCCAGTCCAGGCTGGAGGCCACGATTTTGCCTAGAAGACGTGGGCCGTGTGGCAGCCAACCACAGGGCTCTCGCCCCCCAAATGCAGGCACCGTTAGCAAGTCGCGAGGCCCCGTAGCCCTTCAAGGGTCCGTGTGGGGAGCTCTGGACAGCACGTGGTGGGGGCCTGGGGCAGAAGGGGGCGTCCCTAGAAGAGACATTTGGCCCAGTTGGCTGACCCTGACGTTTGTCCCCCGAGGGCAGGGCCTGAGGGGCGTCCAGCAGAGCTGGTTTTGGGGAAGGGCTGGCCTGGCATGGGGGCACGGGGTGGGGCTTGCTTGAGCCCACCTGCCCCAGCTCGGGACCAGCCCCGCCTCTGGTCCCCGCACTGCAGCCGGCACTGCTGATCCTCCGCCGTGCCCCTCGTCAGACCCCGCTGCGGCCCTGCGGCCCTCGGGGAGATCCCACGCATTCTAACTTCCCCACAAAGCTCTGCGGCCTGCCCAGCCCAGCCGCCGTCTCGCCACTGGCCCTTCGGCCCACGTTGCCGCCCTGTGGGCCCTCCCTTGGGGCCTTTGTGCAGCCCTGGGCTCCTGTCTTCAGGCCCCGCCCTGCTCTGCTTCCACCACCCAAGGGGCCCCCTCTCCTCTCCTAAGGCTCAGCACAGGCAGGTCCCGTGCAGGTTTGGGGGGACCAGGGAGGAGGCTCGATTGGCTCCCAGGAGGCAGCGGGGCTGCCCGCCGCGCTCACGCCCCTTCCCTGCAGGTTCGCCAAGCTGCTGCTCCGCCTGCCGGCCCTGCGGTCCATCGGCCTCAAGTGCCTGGAGCACCTCTTCTTCTTCAAGCTCATCGGGGACACGCCCATCGACACCTTCCTCATGGAGATGCTGGAGGCCCCGCATCAAATGACTTAGGCCCTCGGCTCCCGGCCGCCGGCTGCTGTCCTCGGCACGCCCCGCCCCTGCCCCTTCTCCGCCTGGCCTGTTTGGACTTTGGGGCGCAGCCCGTCACTGCTAAGCCTAAGAGATATGTTGCCACCCTCGTTATTTTCGATACTACTTGTCTTTGGACCCAGCAGGGAGTGGCGTCCCAGGGCGGCAGCCCGAGTGGCAAGAACTGGTGTGACCCCAGCCAGGCCCGTTGGCCCTCAGGCCGCGCAGGGCGGCCCATGGGGCCTCGGGCCCTGTGCCCAGAGCTGCAGCAGGCCAGAGGGGTGGCTTCGTGTGGGGCGCTGTTGTCTCTGGTTTTCGAATCTCCCTTGTGGCCCTCCTGTTGGGAGTGCTGTCTGCAGCCAGCTTGGCCCCACCCGTGACCAGGGTTGGGGAGGGGACACGTGGGGGGCCGGCGTCTTGTCCCAGAAGACCCCACCTGCTCCCTGGGGAGCCGAGGGGCTCTGGGGCCAGCGGGCTTCTCTTCCCTCACAGTGGAGGGCCAGCAACCCCTTTTCCAAAGATGACTCGCAGTTCCGCCCCGAGCCAGTCCCAACAGGCGCTGACTCCCGTGCCACCTCCAGGCTACAGGGACGACGGTCACCCCTCACCTCAGTTTTCTCTTTGCATTGTCTTCGTTTCTGCTCCCCCCACCCCCAAGTGGTCCCATCCAGCCCAGCAGCAGTGCGCTGGCCTCTGCTCAGCCCCAGATCCCCTCTCAGTCCAGCGGGGGGGGTGGGGGGTGCCGGGGGGCGGCGAGGCTAGCCTGTGCCCCTAGAGGCCCTGTCCACGTGGCTCTGCTGCCCTCTTCTGGCAGAGGTGGCCCCAGGGAGGCCTACAGCTGTGAGGGGAGGCGGGCTGCACTCCCAGACAGGGTCTGACCGACTGTGCCCATTTGCAGAGAAGCCCGGCGGGGTGGGCGGGGCCGCAGCCTGGGGCGCTCTGGAGAGGCCGCCAGACTCTGGGAGTCAGAGACCACGGAGTGCCAGCCCCCTGCCCCCGGGCTGGACGCCCCTTGGGAACAGCCGGCCGGCTGAGGTCTGCAGAAGAGGGCCTTCTGCGGGAGCCCCGTCGAACGCCTGCGCCGGCTGAAGGCACCCCGTTCGGCCCAGCACCCACGCTGCAGATGGGCGCTCGGGGCGCACAGGTGGGGCTGGCAAGTTGAACTGGCCTCTGGCATCGCAGTCCCTCCCTTTGGTCCGAGGGCTTTCTGTCCTCACACCTCACCCCCCAGGAGCCCCGTTTGTCTGCAGTGGGGGCCCAGCAGGGAGGCAGGGTGTGGGAGCTGCGGGTGGGGTCCTGTCTGCTCAGCCCCGGGGGTGTCCTCTGTACTGGTGGCCTCCTTCCTGCCTCCTACCACCCCCACCAGTGCCCCGGACTGGGAGGGTTGCCATCCCCAAAGTCCGTTTCCTCAGATGGTACAGTGCTGCCCCTGGCAGGGGCTGGGTGGGAAGAGGTGGGCCTCCACGGGCAGACGGCGCCTTCTCGGGCACTGCCCTTGTCCACTGTCCAAGGTGTTCCCTTCGGGGACCCCCAGCAGTGGGAATGTTAAGCTGCCCCCCGCCTACATCGTGGTGCCTTCTGCGGCCAGACACACCCCGCTGCCCGGGCCCTGCCCCCGCCTTTCCCCTGGGCCTCTTGGGTGGCTCCAGAGGACAGAACCTAGGTGGGGGTCCTCAGTGGGTTGGCTTCTTGGGCACATCACCACCACCGGCCCTGCCGACCGCCCGTAAAGCACTGAGGTCCCAGGCTGCCTCCTCCCGAGGCCAGGAACAGCCACGCCCCCGCCCCGCAGCCCCGCCCTGCAGCCCTGCCCCGCCCAGCTTCCAGGCCCGCGGGAGCTGTCCTTCCCGCTCCCCCAGTCTGCTGTCCTCGCCACCCTGCACGCAGCTCTGTCCGGACAAGCGAACCGTGGGGAGCGGCACGTTACTCAGCAGAGAGGTGGAGTCCTGTTTAACCGGGTCTTCAGCAGTGGCACCAATCTGGCCCAGTTAAGGAGATTTTTTGTGATTATTATTGTTACCGTATTGGTGGGACGATCTTTAATTTTCTAAAGATAGCACGAGCATCGGCTCGTCAGCCGCCCTGTGCCGGTCCCGCCTTGGCCCAGCCGGACACTTCCGGGCCCCCGGCCGGTTCCCCAGCAGCGTCGCCGCCCCGCCTTGCCATCCAAACGGGGCTCCCATGGCCGTGGCTGAGAACCAGAGAGGTGGCCGAGTCCTGTGTTCCGAAGTGTTGGCAAAGCCGACTGGCCCCACCCCCCACCCCGTGGAAGCCGGCCTGCTGGGGACACTCACCCGTGTGGGCCCGTGCCAGCCACTCGTCACCTGGAAGAAGGCATCTCCGGGAAAACCCAGCCCCTGGGTTTCCCAAGTCTCAGCGTTCCCGGAGGATTCAGGCCGGTGCCGGGGGCCAGGCGGGGGCCCCCACCTGTGCGGGTCCCTGTGGGTAACCGGCTGATGTCCCCATCACAGAGCTCGGGCGCGTGGCCCAGCCCCTGCCCGCGCGGGAGTGTGCGCTGTACAGAACCGGCACGGAGCCACGCGTGGCTCCCAACGTTTCCTGTTCCTTTTTAATCGAGACTTTTTTCCTGTTTTCCTATAAATTTGCTTCGTGTAAGCAAGTCCCTGAGGACCCCCCTTTGGTGAGACCGGGTTTGAATGACTCTCAAGGCATCTATTTTAAGATGCTTTGGGGCTAGCAGCCTTAGGCCGTCCCCTCCCTTGGCTTGGCCTTAGCAGGGACGCGTAGCTGGCGCTTCAGCGGCGACAGATACAGAAAGTAAAGATAAGAGAAATGTCTAAAGCATCGGGAAAGGTAAAAAAAAAAATCTATTTTTGTACAAATGTAATTTTATCCGTCACGTGTACTTGGATGAGACGGTGGGGGGTGGGGCGCTCGCTCTGTTTCTGCTTCTGCAGTGGGAGGTGGATGTTCCTGGTGGCCCGCTGGGACAGGGGATGGAGCAGAGGCCGGGGCCCCGTGGCTCCGTGGCACAGCATGGGCTGGTGCCGCCACGCGGGGAGACCGCCTTCAGGCCCTGCCCCTGCCGCCGCCACCTCCCGCAACTGACTGTAAATCGCGCCCCAGCGCGACTGGCCTGCAGTGTCGGCCATGGGCCAGGGTGACGAGCAGTGGCCTGTGAGTCGTGGAAGGAAAAAGAAAAACGTGAGAGGAGAAACAAAATATGAGCGTTTAAAAATACATCATCACCTTTCAGGCCTTGTTTGTCCCGCCGAGGTTTCCTGTCTGGGTCTGGGAGTGGGCTGTGCAGGGGGCTCGGGGGGGCTTCCCGCTGCCCCCAGCGGCATGCCTGCTGTGCCCGACCCCCGATGCAGGCCAGGTCCAAACGAGGCCTGTTGATGGGACCCCACGCTGGGCCGCCCTTGGCTGTTTCTGGCCCGGTCTGCTCCGCCCACAGCTCTTCCACGAGCCCCTCTCTGGGGTCTGGGGCAGGTGCGGTGGACTCCGGAGGGAGCCCCTTGACGTCCGTGGGACCTGGCGTAGCCCTCGTGTGACCGCCTGCCCTGCCCGAGGCAGCCCTGGCCCCGGCGTCCCCACTGGCCAAATGGGCAGGCTGCTCACAGCGCCACGTAAGGAATGACGTCCTCTAAGTGCCCCATGGACACCTGAGTGGCGCCCACCTCCATTCTGCCTGACACGTGCCCTTTGTCCTCACGCTGCCTGGGGGCTGGACCTGAACCTCCTCGTATGTCCCTCTAGCGGGCACCCTCTGCGGAGGCCCTGGGCAGCCTGGAGTGGGGTCATCGAGGGCCGGGGTCTCGGACAGACGGTGGTGTGGGCGAGGGCCACCCCTGGCCAGGAAGGAGTGACTGGGCCCGTAAGGGCGTTTCCCTGGCGTTTCCCAGGAACGTGCCCACACGTGCAGGTGTGTACACCATCTCACGCGCACTCGCACAAGCGTGCTCAACACTCACACACGGCCTCCTCCCGGTGCTCGGTGTGTGTGGTTTAGGGGCCTGGGGGCCCTTAGGCTTCCCGAGGGGGAGCGGGACGCCCACGTTCCCCCTTCCCAGGGTGTCTTGGGGTGGTGGCACCGCCCTGCCTCTGCGCTGCTCTCTGGGCCCGCGACTGGCTGGCTGGGTGACAGGTGCCCCCAGGGCCCCGGCCCCGCCCACCAGGACCCAGACGGGACCCCCTGGACGGGGTCGGCCCTGGGAGCCAAGAGGCTGGGAGGGAGCCTGCTGAGGCCCCGGCCCCGCCCACCCCCGCCTGGCGCAGCCCCCGTGAGCCTCGCTGGACCCCGTCTGCTTTCCCGTCATGGGACCTCCCATGTACCACCCCGGGCACCTTCCCCCGGGGAGCCTGGAGAATTGGGAGGTTGCCTCCTGGTTGAGGGGCCTCGTCCTGCCTCCCACAGGCCCAAACCCTCTGCAGAGTGCACTGCCCGGTGGTCCCACTCCCCGAGCACGGCCCCCAGGGAGTAAGTGAGCCCAGCAGGGCGACGGACCACGGGTAGGGCGGGGGGGCCGCAGGGTCTGGGAGGGCCAGGAGCAGGAGGGCCCTTGAGGTGCCCCCGCCCAACCAGTGCCGGGGTGGGGGCGTGCGGCAGAGCCACTGTCAAGACTCTGGGTGATGGCCGTCTGACCTCTATGGGTGGCCCAGGCCAGGGCAGGACAGTGACCAAGATGACCCCCAGGGAGCTCGCCTGGGCGGCGTGCTCACCTTGGGGAGGGGGAGGCTAGAGGGGCTCTACTTCCTGCTACGGGGGCCCCTGGCCAGCCCCCAGGGACCACGCTGAGCCCTTCACCCCGCCCCCCCGAGGGAAGCAGATACCCCGGCTTCCCCGGTTGCCATCGCTCTGCCTGCGCGGGCCAGCGCCCCTGGGCCAGGGATGCTGAGCCTGGCAAGTTTCTCGCCGGCAGGAGCAGGTGCCGACAGTGCAGAGTCAGCAGGGTCTGGGGCTGCAGCCTTCGTGCCGGGGGTGGGCGGGGGCTTCTGGATGGGAGGTTACCGAGCGCCCACCGTGGGTCCCGCCCCGTGCTGGGGGCCCAGAGCCACCCGGCGGGCAGAAGGGGCGTGCGTGGCAGACGGGGTCACCCTGGGGAGAGGCCCTGGGACCAGGCAGAGGACACGAAAGTCAGGGGAGTGGGCACCACCACTGGGCCCAAGAGGCAGCAGCCCCTGGAGGGACAGGAACCCAGTGGAGGTGGTCAGAGAATTCGTGGGGACCTCAGGCAGAAGGGGCCCGTGTGAAGATTTGTCTCCACCCCTTAGTGCCCAAACAGTCCCGTCTGTCCCCAAACTCCGGGCGCCCCAGTGGTGATAAGGCCTGACCCTGGCCAGGACTGGGGCGAGGCCAGTGTGACGGTCCGACGGCTGAGCGTAGGATCCGAGGACAGCAGCCAGACTGTCCCTGGGGGGTGTCCAGCCACTGGTGACCTCTCAGATTCCCAGTGTCAGAGCGAACCCGCCGTTTAGCGTTTGTTTGCACCCATCCTTCAGCCGCAGAACCTTGTACACAGACGGCCAGAGTGAGCCCAAGGAGGCTGGGAGGGGCCGCGGCCCTGGGAGGCGGCTTCCCTGCCCACAGACACCTGGGGGGGGTCCTGGGGCCAGAGATGGGCCCAGGGGCAGGACCAGCTTGACCCTAACCCCTTGGTTTTGACGGACCCCCGTAGGAACTCCAGGTCGTCAAGGGTGCCCTAGGTCCCTCAGAACGCAAGCCTGGTGCCAGGTGCCCCAGGTGTGAGGCAGCACTGACCCCTTCTGGCGACACTGGGGTAAAGCCCACCTGACCCAGTCCGGCCCGGTCCCACCCCTTCCTACCCCAGGGGGGAGCCAACTCCCCAAACATGAGAATCCCCTGGAGCTTTAGGGGACCCTGCCCCCAGGCTGCCCCCCAGGCTGATTAAATCAGAAGGCCTGGGGGAGCAGCCGCCTCGGGCTTTATGAAGATGCTGGGAGTGGGTCCTGCAGCCCTACTGTGCGCTAGCCTTCTTGGTGCGGGTCCTGTCCTCTGTGGGCCTCGGTTTCTGTCCCCACAAGGGCGCAAGTTCTCATGTCCCAGGGCTGTTGTGATGACGGTGTGCAAGGCCTCGGTCAACCAGAAAATGCTCTGAAGTTGCCCCTTTCTGCTTCGTTTTGGTGCAGCGAGGCTTTCGTGCAGAGCCCTGGGCAAGGGGTGGGGCCAGAGCCCGGGAGATTCGGCCCCGGTGTTTGCCTCTGGCCTGGGTTCCGGGGCCTGGGGCCCGGGAGGCGGTGTCTGGAAGAAGACCAGGGAGGCGGCTGTGCCCTTGGAGGTGGGACCCCAAGGGCAGGTCAGATCTGCCCGTGGGGGGATCACAGCGAAGGGACATTCATTCACTCGTTCAGGGGACAGACTCATCAGGCCTGGGCCCTGCCCTGAGGGCCGGCACCCCACTCGGGCAGCGAGGCCGGGGGCAGCTGCCCCTGACCCTGAGCCTCAGACCCCGTCTTGCCCCTGGTGGCCCTGACCTAACCCGAAGGACCGGCGGTGGAGCCTATGACCCGAGCTGTGCAGCACGCACTCGGGCACAGTGGAGCTGAAAAGCCCTTCCGCCCGTGGGACTAGAATCCACAAGGCCAGACGCCATCAGCACTTGTATCCCTAGGTGTTTATGCCACTGGCCGGAAAACGTGTCCACCCCAGGACCCCTGCCGGAACATGGGTAGCAGCGTGCTGACTGTCGTCAGAGACTGGACGCACCCCCGGCGCCCTGCGGCAGGTGGACAGATAATGGGCGGCAGGCGCTCTCGGCTGCAAGAAGGAAGCAGCTGTTGAGCCTCGGACAGAGGTGGACGAATGATAGAGGCGCGTGGCTGGTGAGAGAAGCCCGCGCAGGAAAGAGAAGGCCACGTGCCGCCGCGTCCACCTGCAGGTCTTTCTGGAAAAGGCAGAGCTGCGGGCACGGTCCGCCGAGCAGCGGTGGCCCGGGTTCCCCGGGGCAAGTGAGAGCGGTGAAGCCGCTCACTGTGTGCAACACCGTCCTGGTGGATCCAGGACACTGGGTACCCACCAGAAGCCACCGCGCCTTCCAGCACAGGGGGTGCCTCGCTGAGTGCCAACGATGATGACTTGGGAGGCGGGGAGAACCGCAGGACGGGGCGCAGACTGTGACGGACGAAACAACCTACCTGTGTCACAGAGGAGTGGGGGGGCCAGGCGCCGGCCCCGCGGCTGTGGAAGTCGGCTGTGGAAGTCGCTGTGCAGAGTGGCGACGGGGGCCGAGGGGGAGACTGTGCTGTATTGTAGTCAGTGCAGCTGCTTCCCGGGACCTCGGGTTCACGGCCGATGTTCTGCCCTCCAGGGGCCGTGGAAAGGAACAGGTAACCATGGAGGCAGCCAGGCTTGTCACTGTTGGCGTGCCAGTGACGGAAAAGCAGGAGGAGGCCGGAATAATTCGTGGGATAAAGGGTTTGAGCTGGAGACTTCATGCAGATAGAAACCGCCGTCTGTCTGCGCACGCCACGCCAGTTGGCACGCACACAGCCCCTCGCTCTGTAGCCGGGGGCCTGGAAGCGGCGCACCCAGCGCAGCGGACCCAGCTGTGCCCAGCCCTTGGCCTCTACCGCCACCTGCCGTCGGAGGACGAGGGCTCCTGGGGACGCCGGGCAGAGAAAGCTGCTCACGGGGCCAGAAAGTGAAAGGAGGAGCAACAGAAAAACAAACGCTGGGATGCGGAAGGGACAGAGGATGCGGCCGGCGCACGCTGGGACAAAATAAAGTCCCTTTGGATGTGACTCACAGGAGGGCGCAAACATTCACGAGTCCACTCTCATCATAATGTGCGGTCGGCTCCATAAACGACAGGGGGGAAGACGAGGCCCCTGGCAGGATTCTGTGGGGACACGCGCCACCCTCTGGGAGGTCACGCCCAGCGCCTGCCCCCGGGCCCATGGCACGGGGGCCTCCTCATCAAGTGGGCAGCATAGGAAGGGACAGGAGAGAGGGGCTTCCCAGAGAGGGGAGACACCTGGCACACATCAGCAGTGACCAGTCAGGTGACAGCACGGGTCCCTGGCACAAGGCGGTGACCAGGGTCCCTGACCTCTGTGATCTTGTCCCCCAAACCCACCCCAGTTTAACCACAAGAAACACACCGGGCAAATCCCAACTAAGGGCCTTCTACAAAACGTGGACGTAGCCAGTCCTCAAAACCGTCAGCAACACGGCTAGTCTCGAGCCGCTGGCCCGGTCCGGAGGAGCCCAAAGCAGTGACGGGTGACCGAGGCCGTGGGTGCCGGATGGGGCCCCGGGACAGGCAAATCCGAATGACGTAGGGATATGAATAACGGCACCCAACAGGGGTTCATTAGCTCTCAGGCAAACTCACCTCAGGCACCAGCGGCCGGGGCCTACGGGGAGTGCGGGGGACTCTGCGACATTGTTGCACTTCTGGTCACTCCAGAATGATGCTAAAATAGAAGAGTTTGCTCAGAAAACGAAGGCAGAGTGTGTACATGAGAAACGTCACATACCGTTGGCCAAGTTCTCGTGGAAACAGTGTTTACCGAGGACCCGGTGGGGCAGTGCGGCTGTTGTGAGCAAGGGCTTAGCTTCTCCAAAGAGCCCACAACCTTGATTGACAGGCCACGTTTGGGAGAGACAGGGAGGGAGGGGAGGCAGAGGAGATGGTCAGGGGGACTGGGGTCCCATGGGTGCTGGGCGGGGACCGACGGGTCCCCTGACAGGCTCTCCATCTCTCCCTGCCTCTTCCCTCCTACCCCCGCCCCAAGGTTGGACTCTTCAGCTAGGCCCCTCTGGCCTGTGCCTGAGCCTCAGTTTCCCCAGCATGAGGGCCATTCGGGGATGGGGACTGACCCCAGTCGCAGAACCGCTGGTGTCAAGGTTGCATTCCGCAGCTCCAGCTGCAAGGCCCCAGGGCTCCCTGTGCGGGTGCCTGGGGAGCCAGGCCGGCCGGGCGGTCGGCACCCGCTTCTGCCACCAGGGAGCAGCATCGCCTCGCGGAGCGCACCCTGTGCACAGCCGGGTGGCCCCTGCGGATTGGCTGAGTCCTGCTGTCTCCCTGGCAACCACCTCCCGCCTCCCTCTCCCGGCGCCCCGCCCGCCACGCGAGGCAAAGCTGATGGGCGGGACCTGTTCCCAGGCCGAGGACCGAGGACCGTGCAGCGGAGCCGCAGCAGCCAAGAGCCCCTGCCAGCATCTCTGATTTCACCTTGGCTGAGGGGTCCCCCTTGTCCTCCAACGCTTGTCTTTCCCACATCCTGCTCTGGAAACACAGAGCGGAAAGAGAGGGAGCTCTCGGAGTCCCGCGCGAAGGCAGAGGAGCCCCGCGACCGCGCGGTCCCTGCACGGCCCCTGCGTCCCCTTCCCAGCTGGGCATCTCACACCTGGGGGTGGGGACCAGGCAGCAGGGTGCACCTGCTGCCGGGGGCCGAGGGGGAGCGAACAAGGGGCGGGGGTTGGGCAAGTCGGGTGCCTGGGACATCCACCCCTGCTGGTGCCGGGGAAGGTCCCAGGGGAGTGTTCTCTGGGGCAGGACTTTGTCGGGAATGAAGAGATGATGAATTTTGGCCTCTTCGGACCCCAGGGTGACACCCCAGCTGTCCCCAGACCTGCAGGAACCGTGGGGAGGGCCACTTCAGAGTGAGACATCCCATTCAGAGTGAGACAGAGAAAGACAGCTGGAGACGTGAGGGCAGCCTGCATGGGATGGGGTGGGGGGTGCTCACCCCCATCTGGGGCCAGGGCCCTGGGTCCCGGCCAAGCCCTGTGAGGCAGGTGGGGACTGTGGGAAGGAGGTCGGGAGACCGCTGGTACAGCGCAGTCAGGGCGGCCTCCCTAGGACCCAGCCAGGCAAGGATGTAGGGAAGGACGCCCCAGCAGGGAACAGCGGGTGCAAAGGCTCAGAGGTGGGAGCAGGCCAGAGAAGCGGGTGAGGAGGCGGGGCCCACGGGGCAGGTCACGTAAGGGTGGGAAGGCCCACACCACTTCGCATCTCCGGACATCTGAGCGTTCCCACCGCCTCCTCTCAACCCCGTGTCTCACCAGCACTTCATGGACGTTCCCACCCGCCCTTGGTCTAGAACCAGCTGCGAACCCCTGTGACTGCTCACTCCCTGGGGCTCCCGCCTTCTCCTCGGGGTCCCCTAAGGCCCCAGCTCAGGGCCAGGCGCCCGGCGGGGCTGGCCACAGGACATGTGGTTTGGATGCGGACCCCAGGGAAGGAGCTGTGGTTTGGTGACTGTCACACACTGTTTTGACAGGACAGCCGTGCAGGCAAGAGCCGGAGGCTTGGGGCAAAGGCGCCGGCCCCGCGCCCGCCCACCCACTCATTCACTCATTCGTTCGTTCACTTCATTCATTCATTCGTTCATCAAACACTGTCTGCCAACCGCCTGGGTCAGGCCCTGCGCTGGGCCTGGGGAGAACACAGTCAGCGCAGAGCTGGCCCCGTAGAAATATGATCTGGGCCGCACGTGTGAGGAAAATATTTCTGGTAGCCGTATTAAGAGCCGTGCAAGTTTTAATAATCTACTTAATTTAACCCCATATAACGAACTATTATTATTTCAACGTGCAAGCCACATGAAAATCACAGATGAACTGTTTCACCCTCACATTCGGGTGCCACGTCTATGAGATTGGGTATATCTCACCCTGACAGCCCCTCTCTGCCTGAGCGTGCCGTGTTTCGAGGTCTCAAAAGCCACCTGTGGCTAGTGGCTAGTGTTTTGTGCGGTGGAAGTCTAGAAC
>PVJD01005669.1:72987-111682 GCA_004026545.1 Mormoops blainvillei | reverse complement strand
CTGCGTGGAAGTGAGAAGATGTGTGTAGTCTGGGAAAACAAATCTTCCCATCGACGTTAAAATTCATAAATTCTAAAAGATTTCCAAGCTCTGCCACTCTGATTTACAGTCCTAGTTCATGAAAAATTTCAATTTGGTGACTTTGGAGAAAGTCCATCATGCTTCTAACAGTTACGACCCTTTTTTGCTGCAATTAACAGAATATGGAACTAAAAGTGGCTGAAACAATGAGGATAATTTATTACCTCAGATCCAGATGAGATCGGTTTTAGGATTATTGAGTTCGGTGGCTCCATAGTCGCATCAGAGCTATGGGTTTCTTTCATCTTTCTGCTCTCTAATCGTCGGCATCCTCACTATGATAATGTCTCTCCTCTTCTTTGCAAGGCCCCTGCTGCACCTCCAGATAAGGTATGCAGAAAAAAAAAAGGTATGAGATAAAAAAGTAAGAGGGGGCACTTATTCTTATTTTTTTAATGATGGAGGCAAACCTTCCCTAAGCCAAATTTCCTCAGGCTCCACGGGCCAGAGAAGCGATAGTCACATACTTGTTTCTTAAGTGCAAGAGAATATTAGGTTGTGGGTATCCGGCATATGCAGCTTCTATAGTGAGAGGTATTTGTGCCCGAATAAGAGAAAGGGGGAGGGGAATGGATATGGAGAAGGCGACTAATAGCACCTGCCACGTATGTCCTTTTCCGACACCCATCTTAAGGCCTCCCCTCCTTTATGTAGCCCCTGGCTAATTAAAGCTAAGTATTTAGCATAAATCAGGGCTTTTGTGGATTATCTGAATAATTAGAGTCATTGTAAACCCCGGGCCCTTATTTTATTTCATCTAAAAGTTTAATGATAAATGGGCTTCCATGGTCCAAAATGAGCTTCTCTGGTGCTGAAACCGGATGTAATTTTTTTTTTCTTTATTGAATTGGGCTTCAGGAAAATAACTTAAAATGTACAGGGATTATGATAAAGAGAAGCTTAAGTTCTCGATTTTTTTTTTTTTTTTTTGCTTTACAAATCTTCATCAACTACCAAAAATAAGACCAGATTAAAAGGGTTTGTGAATATTTAATGTACAATTAGGAATATGTTGCTAAAAATCAGGAAAGAGTTTTAGAGCTACGACTATGAATAAATTGTGAAATATCAGCTTACTTCACTGCTACAACTGACCTAAAGAAGCTTTTCTGTTTCCCCAGCAACCTCACACGGCATTAGCTTGCTTCCCTCAGAGTAAATTAAATGTGATTTTCAAGTACTACACTTCATTATTTCAGAAAGCACAATACCTTGCAGAAATAAGAACATTTTATAAATCATATTGGAGTTTATTTTTAAACCAGAGCAGAGAAAGTATTTATTTGGAAAAATATTTTTCTTTTAAATCTACTAAATTTCCAAGGACTTATAAATTATCTCCATGATGAAGTGGCAAATGAGGCATTGTATGTATAATTTACTTATAATTCATTAGTGATTGCCCAATCATATTTTTATTTGAAATGTTTTAGTTACCAGGTACACGAGAAAGATAAAAGCCACATCTAAAATGAACCACCTAACTTCATGATTAAAAGCCCTAGAGGATGAAAAGCATGTTAATGCTAATAAACATTTTCTAAAGTTAAGCTCTCTTATACATCTGATCACTTGTTTCCCCAAACTTGGTGCATACCTTATGTGTGTTTTATATACACATGTGCATATCCACATGCCCACATTTCATGCAGCGTGTACCCAAATTTGGTATATTTCAAATTTTGAATAAATGATTATTTTAACACCTGACCTCCATCTAGGTCATTTTTATCTTTGTGTTTAATACTGAAGTTGACATAACAGCTTATTTTTCAAATTATTTAGTGACCAGTTTTTAAAGGGTCTTTGAATTTAATCTGTGTCCGTTATAACACATAGCTCATTCTGCCTTGGATGGGATAATCCAGGAAGGTGACCGGCTCCGTACTACATTGTGAGTAACTTGACAACAGGGAGAGTGTTTGGTTTATATAGTCACCATCCGTGGAGGCTAGCAAAGAGACTGGCGCCAAGTAAGTCATCAATAGTGATTCTCCAAGCAAATTTCCAGAGTCAAGACTTGCTTTCTCCAGAGTAGAGTAATTTTACCCCTAAGGGTAATATGTATAAGATGATCTGTCCAGAAAGGAGAAACAAAATATTAAAACTTGTACTAATTTTTATCTTAGCAAGAAATAAATGGATCTTCAGTAATAGTTAACATGTGATTTTATAGTAGTCCAAGCATATAACTTAATATATATATAATTAATATGCCCATATTAGGAGCACATGCTGAGATTTTATCACTGGTAAAGGTAGAGATGACAGAAGTTTGGAGACCACTGTTTCACTTGTAGAAGGCCCAAGGGGGCTATTTCCTGGTGGGGGATGCACACTGCTCTCTAAACCTTTATGAACTACTAACAGATGCCCCAAATCCTACCACATTTCCTCTTTCTTTAATGTAATCTGGAGTATAGACTTGAGAGTCAGTCAGGTCTGAATTTTAATGCTTGGGCTTCCCCTTACAGTTGTGTGACCTTGGATAAAATAGTCCACTTCTCAGGTTGCTCATCTTTAAAATGATGATCAAAATGCCTACCTGACAGGGTAGTCGTGAGAGTTTATAGAGAAGTAGAGTAATTAATATATGGTCAAAATTCAGCAAATGTTGCCTGCTGTCATGATATATTAAAAGATATATTAAAATTTTAAGCATGTAAACTGTTGGTTATTGGTCATTAGTATGTTTGTGTAATGAGTTTGAGATTCTTTTTTTATTGTGGTAAAATACTTGTGCACATAACAGAAAACTTACTATTTTAAACATTTTAAAGTGAAAAATTCAGTGGTATTGCTGTGGTCTGAATGTGTCCCTCAAAATTCACATATTGACACCCTAATCTCCAAAGATGATGGTATTGGGGGGTGGGGCCTTGGGGAGGTGATTATGTCACAAGAGTGGAGCCCTCATGAGCGGCATCGGTGCCCTTATAAAAGAGGCCCCAGAGAGCTTTCTCCCCCCTTCCGCCACGCGGGGACACACTGGGAAGGTGGGAGGGCCCTCAGGGCCTTGATCGTGGACTTCGGCCCCCAGGACTCTGTGATGGTTTGTTATGTCACCCAACGTGATAAAGACAAGCATTTAGCACGTTCACAATGTTGTGAGACCATCACTACTATCTAGTTCCAGACGTATCTCATCACCACAGATGGAAACCCCATGCCAACTAAGCAGTCACCTCCTAATCCCTTCTTCCCTGACCCCTGCCAACCGCGCTAATCTAGTCTGTGTCTCCGTGGGCTTGGCTGTTCTGGATATTTCATGGAAATAGGATCGTGCAATACGTGGTCTTTGGCGACTGTTTTTTTTTTTCACTGAGCATGTTTTCAAGGTTCATCCATGATGTAGGACTTCATACCTTTTAGTGGGTGGATAATATTCCATCCTATTGCCATACCACATTTTGCTTCTGTAACTATGAGTTGATTGACATTTGTGTTGTTTTAACCTTTGTGGCTATTATGAAGAGTGCTGCTATGATATACATTTCTGTGTGGACATATGTTTTCAATGATCTCATGTATATACCTAGAAATAGAATTGTCAGGTCATAACGGTTGAAGTTTGAACATGCAGGCCAGGGTCTCATGTAAGTGGTGGAGCTTGAGTAGGAGTGGGAAGAGACGAGGAGTAGTCTGGGGACAAGACGCTGGTGCTCGCCTCCCTGCTACACCGTGACTCAGCCCTCCTAGGAATTTGAGAATTCTGTATTTGAAACTGGCCTTCTGCAAAGCTGCAGATGTTGCTGTTTCACTGAAACCAGAATTCTCAGGACGCACCTTTTTGCCTAGGGCATATCTTCTTGGAGTCTAAGCGCTACAGTTGTCAGATCATATCTCACAAACTCTTCTTGCTCCAGGGGAGGGTTTACCAATTTTA
Source organism: Mormoops blainvillei (assembly GCA_004026545.1). NCBI lineage: Eukaryota > Metazoa > Chordata > Mammalia > Chiroptera > Mormoopidae > Mormoops > Mormoops blainvillei. The sequence continues at coordinate 107,715 of PVJD01005669.1, read as the reverse complement.
GTATTGCCACTAGAGGAAGGAGCATGGTCACATTGTCAGGATGGGTAGGATGTTGGGTGGCAGAGCCAGGAAGAGACTAATGTCTCTGGCCTCCTTGTTCAGTGAGTTAAGCATTTGGTAGCTTATTTCATTCTCCCTGCTCAAGCACATTGGCCTTGAATCAGAAGTTGCCATGGATGGTAGCCCCAGGACTGTTTTTTTAGAGAGGGGCTCGTAAGTTGAGCCATTCTACATTGTTTTCTGAAAACAATGTATTTTTCTCATTCGAGTAAAACTGAAAATCCCACTGTAGGTATCTCAAAATTAAAATTTTGTCTAATAACGTTAAGCTGCTATTTAGCTGAAATTAGGGACAGAATGGTTTGTTCTCCAGTGTTCTAGAGTCTTCTTTTTGCTATCTGTACTCCCACTTATGGTTACTGAAGTCACAGCTAACTTTTTGTCATTTTTAGATGATTTTCTATTACACAGACTGCCCAAACTCGTGGATTTCTGAATTTGTCAATGTTAAATGGGATTTCCTTGATCTACTCAGGGCTGTCAGAGAATGCTTCCTGTTCTGCTGCGACCTTGAGGAATAAAAGCGTTCCTCGGTCAGTGATGAGATGACATCCTTACAAATTAGCTGAGTCTATGTGAGTCCTTCATAAAGCCCGAATCAAACTAGCCTAAGCTGGCCGGAATGAACCCTTTATTCCTGAAAACCTCATAAAGAAATACTGTGTTGATCGGTTATTAATGCCAAAGACACACGTCTCACAAAGCAAAATAAGGTCAAATACAAAAATAAAGCATCTCATTTGTCTATTAATCAGGCAGGTGTTCGGCCCGAGCTTTCAGCTAGGCCATGGGGATCTAGAAGATGAACAGCACGACTCTCTACCATTGACTCACGGACTGTCCAAAAGAAAGAAGGCCCTTCGAGACCATGTCATTTAACAGATGACAAGACTAATACTGATGTTCTGGCCCAGGGAGTCCAGGCTAGCTCTCCTAACTGGTACTGTAATGCTCTGTTTACCATATGACCACCCCACTGCCTGGATGTAACTCTCAGAGGGTCAAGATAGCTCAGTCATGGGATGCCGTGGGTTATTTGCATATGCTCTGGGAAGCTGGAAAGCGCATGCCCAAGTATCTGAGCAGGGTGTGTGTTCTAAGCCTGTTGAAGTTAGAGGCATTCTTCCTCTTCAAACAAGCTATAAATTTGGTGAGCTAACTGTACTCTCTGTCACACTGAACCTTAACCAAAGCACCTTGGCATCCTGGAGGACCACGTGTTCTTAATAGCTACATGACCATATTTTGATCAGTATGTGATTTTTTTTCGCCATGACAGAGGGTCAGTGCTGTTTGGAGAGGTGTGCCAGATGAGGCAGGACTGCATAAGTGAGGAGTGGGGAATACCATTGTTTGTGTATACAAGTAAGAGGCAGAACATAATTTCAGCACCAAGGAAAGACTGCGTGATACCTGGGGAATGCAAGAGTTTGGCTTAGAGCAGGGACCCCCAGCCCCTGGGCCATGGACTGGTACTGGTCCGTGTCCTGTTAGGAACCAGGTCACACAGCAGGAGGTGAGTGGCAGGTGAGCAAGTGAAGCTTCATATGTATTTACAGCCACTCCCCATCGCTCACATTACTGCCTGAGCTCCGCTTCTGGGCAGATCAGTGGTGACATTAGATTCTCATAGGAGCAAGAACCCTACTGTGAAATGCACATGCGAGGGATCTAGGTTGTGCGCTCCTTATGGGAATCTAATGCCTGATGACCTGTGGCGGTGATGCTAGCACTGGGGAGCGGCTGCAAATACAGATGATCATTGGCAGAGAGGTCTGACTGCACAGAGACCATAATGAACCGATTGCTTGCAGACTGATATCAAAACCCTCTCAGTGAGTGGCAAGTGACAATTAAGCTGCATCTGGCGGCAGGCTTTATAGTGGCAAGTGAGTTGATGGACTTCAATTGTACAGTTGCATCTGGTAGCAGGCTATAAGTAAGAATCTGACACTAATTTTAGTCCACGTGTGGCCCCCCCATTATTTTATTTGCCACTTTCATCTGCATCCCTTTCCCACACTGTGCACTTGTCTCAGACACAGTTTGAGTAAGCCCACAGGCTAACCCTAGCCAAAATGAGTAAAAAAACAAACATTGCTGGAGATCTTTGAAATGAGGGAAGGATCCAATGATGAGACAGTAGAAGACTCTAAGACTGCCAAAAAAAAAAAAAAAAAAGGAAGCCGCATCTAAAAGAAGATACCAAGTGCCCTATTTAAATTATGGGTTTGTTGCAACAGGCGATTTGCATTCTCCAAGACCGCTTTGTGTAGTATGTAGCGACCAGCTATCCGACAAAGCCATGAAATCTTTGAAACTGCTTTGCCACATGGAGACCAAGCACCCTGCATTAAAAGACAAGACTTTGGAGTTTTTCAGAAGAAAAAAATGTGAACATGAAGAACAGAAGCACTTATTGAAGGCCATCAGTTCATCAAATGTGTCTGCACAGAGAGCATGATTCTTAGTGGCTAACCACATTGCTAAAGCTAAGAGCCCTTTACTATTAGTAAAGACTTGATCCTGCCTGCTGCAAAGGACATTTGTCGTGAACTTTTAGCAGAGGCTGCAGTTCAAAAGGTGGCACGTGTTCCTCTTTCAGCTGGCACCATGACTAGATGAATTGAAGAAATAGAAGAGCCTACTGAGGCACAATTGATAGGATTAATGAGTTACCGTGGTACGCAATTCAGGATGACAAGTCTACCGATATTGACAACAAGGCGACAATGCTTGTTTTTGTGTGATATATTTTTCAGGAGGATGTGCATGAGGATGTTATGTGCACCTTTGTTGCCAACCAACACCACAGCTGCAGAGCTATTCAAGTCTTTGAATGATTACATATCAGGAAAACTGAATTGGTCATTTTGTGTCGGTATATGCACGGACGGAGCAGCTGCCATGACTGGACTGCTTTCTGGTTTCACTACTCGGGTCAAAGAGGTCGCTTCTGAATGTGAGTCTCCGCAAGTGTCATCCGTAGAGAAATGCTGGCTAGCCAAAAAAAGTCACCTGAACTTAACAACGTTTTGCAGGATGTGATTAAAATTATCAACCACATTATTAACTTTCGTCTGCGTCCCTTTCCTGCACTGTGCACTTGTCTCGGTCACCGTTTTGGTAAGCCCACGTGCTAACCCTAGCCAAAATGAGTAAAAAACGGACGTTGCTGGGGAGCTTCTTCGAAGAGGGGGAAGGACCCAGTGATGAGTATATGCCCTTAACTCACGTCTGTTCACGCAGCTCTGCGAGGAGATGGATGCAGAGCACACACGTCTCCTCTTACACGCAGGAGTGAGATGCTTTCCAAAGGCAGATCAATGGCCAGAGTTTTTGAGTTACGAGCCGCTCCAGAGATTTCTTTTAGAAAAACAGTCACCAGTGGCAGCACATTTCAGTGACTCAGAATGGGGCACAAAACTTGCTTACTTGTGTGACATGTTTAACCTGTTCAGTGAACTCAATCTGTCACTTCAGGGGAGAATGACAACTGTCTTCAAGTGACGGCATTCAAAGCCAAACTGGAATTATGGGGGCAACTAGTGAACATGGGGATTTCTGACATGTTTCAAACATTAGCAGAGATTTTGAAGGAGACCGAGCCAGGGCCTTCCTTCCCCCAGCTGGTGCACGGTCACCTGTCCCAGCTTTCGGAAGAGTCTGAGCATGACTTCCCAGGCACAAAAGAGCCCCGAACTGGGAACAAATGGATCTGTGACCCATTTGTGAACAAGCCAGGTGAATCGACTTTCTCTGGGCTAGAAGAGGATCAACTGCTTGAGATCGCAGATGACAGTGGCCTTAAAAGTATGTTTGAGACAACTTCAAATCTCCACATGTTCTGGGTTAAAATCAAGGCAGGGTATCCTGAGATTGCCACAAAGGCACTGAAAGGCCTGCTTCCGTTTCCAACATCCCATCTTTGTGAAGCAGGGTTTTCTGCAGTGACAGCAACCGAAACGAGATCATGGAGTAGACCGGACATAAGCAACGCACTTCGGGTGTCACTGTCTCCCCTCACCCCCAGGTGGGACGGTCTACTTGCAGGAACACAAACTCAGGACACCCACTGATTCTGCATTATGGTGAGTTGCATAATAATTTCATTATATATTACAATGTAACAATAATAGAAATAAAGTACACAATAAATGTAATGCACTTGAATCATCCTGAAACCATCCCCCCACCTCTGGTCCTTGGAAAAATTGTCTTCCACGGAACTGGCCCCTGGTGCCAAAAAGGCTGGAGAACACTGGCTTGGAGAGGATTGGAAGGAGCATAAACTATCAGGGTAGTAAACAGTCCCACACAGAGCCACATAACTGTGCAACGACTGCGGATACATTCTTAAACACAGAAATTGTGATTGTGAGGCCACGACCATCCCCGAGCTTTGGGCTGTTTTGAATCTTGTGATCACTTCAAGCGTACTGTCTAAAATAACGGCATTTGTCAGCGTGGCCTGTTCACAGAACAGCTGGGAAACGCCGTTCTAGTGAAACCTGCTTCTGCTTGCCGAACTGTGGTTGAAGCCTCTTGAGAATTCAGACAAGAGAGAAGTTTTTTCTGGCTGGAATAATTAGGGAAGACTTTGTAGACAGGATAATATCACAGGCAGATTTTGAAACCAATTGCGTAAGTACAAGATGGAAGAGATGGGCTTAGCAGCCCACATGAAAAGGGCTCAGGGTTTTAGTCCGTATAGTAAGCTCATGAATGAATGTGTTCCACAAAACGTTACCATGCCTAGAACTGTAATAGGTGTTAGAGACAGGGAGCTTACTTGTGCCCTGGACATGCTCACAGTTTAGTTGGGGGAATATATGGTAATAGATAGTTACATATGTGAAACTACCTGCCTGTTTGGCACCTGAAAGCAGTTTAGAAGGCCTGGCGCATAGGGCTCAAAAAAGCAAGCATGTGGTGAGAATTGAGACGGGGGCCATGTGGGCAGAAGCCCGGTCACGGAGGACCTTGTCCAACATTTTAAAGAGTTCATGATCAACTATATATGAGTCAAGAGCACAAGATGGCTGGTGTGGCTCAGTGGGTTAAGCGCCGGCCTGTGAACCAAAGGATCAGGTTCAATTCCCAGTCAGGGCACATGCCTGGATTGTGGGCCAGGTCCCCGGTTAGGGGCGTGTGAGAGGCAAGCGATGGATGTTTCTCTCACATGTCAATGTTTCTCTCCCTCTCTTTCTCCCTCCCTACCCCTCTCTCTAAAAATGAATAAGTAGAATCTTAAAAAAAAAAAAAAGTGCATGATGTGGTTGGAAAAGATAAAATGCTTCACGTTAAATACATGCAGTTAGTTCCCACTTTAAGATATATTAAAATGTAAAAATCGTGCACCGCAGAATTTAGAAAATATAGTGATTTGATTTTAGGCTGTATTAACTGAAGTTTAGTGTCTGCAGTGATGGAGATAACATTTGCTATGCTGGCCATAATGCACGCATGTTTTTGTTTTTGTGTTTGTTTTTCTGGTTCATTTTAAAAGAAACATGTAGACAAATTAAGTTCATTGGGAATGAGCTGACTGGGCTGCAGAAGGATTCCACCATTCTCTATGTGAAAAAGATACAGGAATCGTCTGCAGGTAGTACATTTATCCCTAGCACTCTCTTGCCACTTTTAGGACCACAGTTGGTCTTCTCCGCTAGACCATTGCATTTAACAAGGTAGGGAGTGCTGTTCCCTAGTACATCCCTAGTACTCAGCACAGAGTTTGTGCTTAAACTTGGCACTTAATGCATATTGAATTAATGAATGAGTGCATTCGAGGCCAAGAGTTGGACGTAGAGATGAAGAGAGAGAACTAATGTGGAGTCTCGGGAAGGCTGGCGTGTGGAAGTGGCGAGGTGCTCGTTTGCTCTGGTTGCCTGCATAAAACGAAGCCAGGAAGACATAGAAAGAGACTAGAAAGAGACAGAGTGGTATCCAATAAAGGAAACACTTGTCTTCTCTGGTCACCTAAAGACAAAACGAGCATTTATACCCTGTAGCAGTTTTTAACCTTATTTGGGGCACTCTGATGAAAACGATGGTCGGTGTTCCCAGAAAAAATGCATATCCACACATGCAAGTCAAGCTTGCAGATAATACCTAGGAGCTCAACAGACCTCCCCCGGCCCGTTTGTGCACCTCATGTGAAGAATTTCCATTTTTACCACTTTGCAATTAACAAAGCACCTTTATGTACGTTATCTTAGGAGTAGTGATACTTGGAGAAAGCGAGGTCGAACTATGAAACCCATTGCATAGGTGGAGAAAGTGAATCTCAGAGAGGTTAAGTCATTTGCCCAAGGTCACATAGCCAATAAATCCTGGACCAAGAATTGAGTCTACGCGTGTCAGATGCCAGATTTGAGGATCCCCACCATGTACCACTATTGTCTCTGGGTCCCTAGAAGTCTTCAAACAGGCTATGTTACCTCTTGGCAGGCAGGTAGAGGTGCTGTCAACATTGACAGGGTGGATATGAGATATTTGAAAAATGTATAAAATACTGTAAAAGTTGGAAAGCACTGTATGAGTTTGTTATCAGAGAGTCTGCAGAGCATAGTAGGTAAGGGGGCATGTGTACTCTGGAGACAAACTATCCAGCCTTGAATCCCATTTTACCCATTTACCAGGTCTGTGGTTTTAGTAAAGTTACTTAACTTTGAGTCTCAGTTTCTTCATCTCTAAAATAGAGCTAAGGTAGATTCCTTATGTGTCAGTGAGAGGCTAAAGTGCGATAACATATACATGTTAACTTAATACAGGACCTGGCACTTGGTAAGTACCCAGGAAACTTTAGCTGTTCTCAATAAATGATAGCTAGTGTTGTTGTCATTATTGTTATTATTTGAAGTAATTCTATTTCAATAACACCATCATTCTCTAAGTGGGAAATCCTGTCCCTTATGACCAGGGCCGGGAAGGCGTTTCTCTGTCCCTTTATTCAAGCTGTGAGGTTACATACCTGTGCTGCTCAAACCCATGCTCCACTGCACACTGCCTATCCAGATGTTGCATTTCTCTTTTAAGAACAGGTATAGGGAAGAAAAGTAGTATAAATGATGGCCGTCACTTTTATGGTTTTAGCCGACAAAGAAGCTTATACTTAATATTTGCACTTTGACAAAATAATATACCCATAGTTTTCCCAATTTAAAGCAACCTCAAGAAAGAGAGAGCAGACAATGTGGTCTCCCCTTAAAAAGTAAGCATTCCATCAAAGTGACTAAATGTTCAAAATACAGGGGTAGGCAAACATAGGTTTATAGTAATTAATAAATAGGTAATAATACAAGAAGAAACTCTGTGTTGTGTACTCACAACTGCAAACCTAGTTTTGCCCACCCCCTATACATAGATGGCATGGAGGCATTGTAGAGCAGATCAAGAATCAGCACTTTTGCCCTGGCTGGTGCGGCTCAGTGGATTGAGTGCCGGACTGTGAAGCCAAAGGGTCACCAGTTCGATTCCCAGTCAGGGCACATGCCTGGGTTGTGGGCCAGGTCCCCGGTTGGGGGCACATGAGAGGCAACCACACATTGACATTTCTCTCCCTCTCTTTCTCCCTCCCTTCCCCTCTCGAAAAATAAATAAATAGAATCTTTAAAAAATAAAAAAAAGAATTTTCACTTTTGTAATATTGAGCATCAGGGAGAGATAAAGCATAGGGTAACAGCTACAGTGCTGGGAATTTTGCCAAATCCATTACTTCTGACATTCGACAGTAAAATATTTAGAAGCATTAGGTTTCCCTTGGTGATTCTGTCCTTGTCACTAATATCTGTGAATTTCCTTTTCTGGCAGATAGTTGTTAGATGAGGAAAGACAGTTGGCAAATATGCCCCTTCACATTTAAATAGCAGATAACATTTAAATTGAAAATGGGCACAAGGATATTTCGATAAAGTGATTTTTGGAGGCTTTATCCTATTACTTTTTCCAGCAATAGATTTTTCTAAGATTTTTTTTCTTTCCTCCTAATAAAAGCAGCTGGAAATAGCCTGGTTATGTGCAATATTTTTAATTACGAAAAACCTACTCTATGTATTTGTACACTAAATTGTATTAGGCAGACATACTGGCAAAATCCATTTGGATTAAATTTTAATTACCTTTAATTTTATAGAAATTGAGAAAAATTAGGCTTTGAACCATGTAAACTACCAACCAAGATGTCAAATTTACCATATGATGCTTTATTTTTTATTTCCAGACTGAAAGTTCTCTTGAATTTCCAAATCTTCTGTAGCTCTTGCAAGGGAGATAATTGAAGTCAGTGGAGGGGTTGAGTACAGATTGGTGGATACAGAATAGTCACGGATTTGTAAAATACAGCATGGGGAATACGGTCAGTAATGTTGTCATAACTCTGTATGGTGCCAGGTGGGTACTGGAAATATCAGGGGGCCATTTGTAAAGTATATGACTGTCTAACCGCTATGCTGTACACCTGGAACTAATACAAAATAATACTGAAAGTAAGCTGTAATTGAAAAAAATGGTGATTAAAAAAATAAAATCCATATTTTATAAAGTAAAAAAAAAAGATGAAGTGGAGACTTGGAGCTTTAAGAACTGGTTATTTAAAATGATCACATAATTATCTATGTAAAGGGAGGTGGAGAGTAAGGTGCAAGTTAGCAGGGGGAAAAGTCCCATATTTCCCTCAATTATTTTGTTTAAAGGTTTGCTTACTTTCCCTCTTTCAATGCCATAATCTGGGCTTCCGTCTATCAAGGTCAATTTTATTTCTTCTGAAATACAACATATCTAGCTATGCTCCCAGGTTGTAGTATCTTCTAGTACTTCGCCTTAATACTGGGAATTCCAGCACAGCTCATAATAACTACCTGCATTCACTGAAAACAACGCGCAGTTAGCAGACAGCAGACATTTTGTTATTTTAAAGCAACCTGTTCAATGCTGCCTTAAAGTGCAAGTTGCTAGTGTTTCTGTGTGTTTCATTTTATTCTCCACCATAAAAATTAGGGAAGATATTTGAAATTAAAAGTACCTGACTTTGACCCATGTTTGAATAACACTTGAGGCATTTATTGTAATTAAGGGGACTGGCTTTGGTGCTCTTCCATTCCTCCCAGTTTCCAAACAGGAGGGTTTGTTTTTTTTTTGCATCACAAAAGAAAGTAAAAGGTGGGAAATTAGTTAGGATTAACATACACACCTTTTCCTGCCGTTTCTTATGCCTGGTTGCCAAAGCACAGCACTGAATAAAACAGGAAAGAGTTGCTCAAAAGATACAAACCATGAACTTAATATAATATAATCTATATTACACGCAGGTAGCCAGTAGTTTTAGAACAGAGCTATCAGCCCACACTGACTGGGGAGTTATTTCCTCATGTTATTTTAATATAAAACAGTATGAATGACAATCTAGAATAAAGGGACTGCCACGGAGGAGATCCCAGTACTACAGAGGTACTTTCTGCTATTGCTGCTTGCAATTATTTCTTTTCAAAGGGGATTGTATTTTTTCAAAATGATGTTCCAGAAAGATATTGATCAAGAGTGTGAAAAATGAGGCCCTCTATTTTTGTATAAAGTAACAGGTGGAAAGATCAGCAATTGATGATAAATGGGCCCCATGCTCGAGTAGAATAGTGTTCTGTTACCTGGGCTTATTTAATTTTTCTGTCTTTGTTGCAATTATTAAATGACACAATCAGTCTTATTTCTCTCTCTCTCTTTTTCTACCAAATTTTGACCAAAATATTTGGACAGCAAAATTCTGTTGAGTGATGTGGGTGAGGTAGCTTGTCCAGCAGTTCCACATCCCTTTAGAAGATTCTAAAAAAAAAACTTTAAGTCACATTTTGCTTTCTCTTCAATTTGAGAGGAAGATGTGGGATAGGTTACTTTCGATCTCGTAGCAGGGGGATCTTGTAGTCTGTTGTGCCATTCACATTGGGAAATTAGTTTAATTCCCTTCAGCTTCATATCAAGCAACTCTGGAGAGCGTCAGGCTCTGCCCCAGACAACTCGAGCCCCCTGAGATGTGAGTCAGTCAGTCACCTGCCCACCCCCAACTGGCCTTACGAAGTGAGTCCTGCGAACATTAGTGTTTCTTCCCGTTCTGGGTGCAAATGATACCTGCCACTTGCTGAGAAAGGGTCAGAGTTGGATGGGCTGCAGGCTGGGGGTGGGTCGTTCTTTGGTCAAGACCACTGGAGAATTCTCTGCTGTCTCCGAACTCAGCGAAGGTTCCTGTAAAGAGAGAGAAAGCTGTGAGGGAAATGTCGTGAGGGGTTTCAGAATGTCACCCTGCCCTCACCTAGGCTCTTCGCGCACAGTGGTTTGGGGTATGACACAGCTCTTCGGTGCTTAAGGTTGGGGGAAGGCAGCATGGGGGCTTGAAAAGAGTTTCGAATTTGGAACCACTGGGCCAGTAACTGAGTCCCTGCTATGTGACTCAAAGCAAGTCACTGTACCTGTCTGAGCCCTGCCACCTTCACAGGGCTGTGGTGAACATCTAATCCAACAATAAACGTCAAAGCACTTTTTTATAACAACAAAACACTAAATCAACTATTAGTTATTTGTGTGAGAGAGAGCTCAGGACTTGGAATGTAGATTGACCCATCGAAATACATGTGAGAATGAAATTCCGAGAGAAGTCTTTTGAGAGCTTTCAGTCAATTTAACGCCTTAAATGGTCATACTTTATAAACCCAAATTTCCTCACATCAGTTTTACTTCTGTTATTGACCTTCCTTAACAGTCTCTCGCCTTCGTGGTGAATTCACAGTGTTCCCTTACAAAGCCACAGCCCTGGCAGGTAGACTCTACATTGATCTGTTCAAAGAGCCTTTTGCAGTTCTGTCCTTTACCTGTATCTCTTCCCCAGCCGCCCAAGCTAAGCTGACGAACCAGCCAGCCAGAGGCGGATTTAACGGCGGGCGCTCCGAGCGTGCGCCCTGGGCCCCGACCTCTGAAGGGCCCCGCAAAAGCCCAACTTTACACTTTTTTCTAATGACACCAAGTTTGGCTTCACATGTGCAATTTTAATTACGTACAAGTTTACAGTCGGTGGTAAAGCCTGATAGTAAGTTTATATTTGCTTATTTTCACTGTTTCATTGCTACGCTGCATAGGCCCCGCGCGGCTGCGGCTCCGCGCATCGGGGCGATAGAATCGTATGTGCTACTTTGTACTTACAAAGGTTCTGCTGCAGGGCAGACTTACGATATATGCAAATATGCAGCGATGTAAATTAGTTTGTGGATATGTACTGGTTTCATTTACGGTTTTAAAAATATGTATTTTTAAACAGGTATTTTTATTTTCCCTGTCTCTCTCTCTCTCTTTTTTTTTTTTAAGGGGCCCAATATTTTCTTCTGTGCCCGGGGCCTCAACCGACCTTAATCCACCTCTGCGGCCAGCCCAGCCGGCCTTCTCAGCCCTGACACCTAAAAGGATTTGCCCAGCACCGTGGGGCACCAGGGAAAGATTTGCTTCAAAGAGCAGATGAAATCTTGGGAACTCCCAATCATACAAGGGTTACAATGGCAGAGGTTCCCACCTGACTGAAGGCTCTGGGAGACTGGGGCTTTGTCTAGACTGGGAAGGGGAGTGTCAGAGGGGAAGTGTAGTCACCCTGGGGTCCAGGTGAGGAAGAAGAATGACGATGAGAACGGGCACCTCAGATTTACTTCCACAGTTCTAAACTTTGGATTTTGGCTCTTCTCTATTTGGACTGTAAATCTTATAATTTTTAGTGATTATTTTTGGTGGGTTGAACAAATGATGGGGGGTGGGGGCAGGATGCCCTGAAAAATATGAATTACAACTAGATTAAATTGCCTACCATACATAACTTGAAACAGTCATTTCACTTCAAAGTAGGGCTTTCGTCACATAGCATGCAATGATTTGTTATGTTATCTTTATATCAGCTTTCGGAAAACATCACAAACCCGTAATGTAGTCTAAGTATTTAAAATTGCCTACCAGGGAGAGTCTTCTGTACAAAAGAAAACAAAAACCAGAACACACTCGTGAGCCACAATGAAGGCTATAGCTATAAGTATAGACACTTAGAAGTAAGTTAGAAGAATAGCTATTTTATTCCCGGTCATTTTCACATACTATGAAGATTCAGGAGGTATGATTTGGCAGGCCGTATTATTTGAAGGCAGGTGTTAGACATGCAATTATCATAAAGACTCTGTGAGGAGGATGACCACATGATACAAATTTATCTTTATTCTAATATAGTTTACAGAGTTTTTTTTTTCTGACAAATTACACTACACTTTATGGAAATGTAACATTTTGTATGAATGGGAAGGACAATCCTGGTTGCATGCTAATGAGGGAGACAAAGTAGCCTCACTCTTATTTGCAACTGGCCCAGACCTTTCCATTAGCAAATTAAAATCTGTTCAAATTTATTTACTAATATATTAGGAGAAGCTTCAAGCTAACCCCTTGACCTGTATTATATAGCAAACAACTGTAGCAGTGAAAATAATTAATAGCATGTAATGCACCTCCTGTTTATTTCTTCTTCATGCCCAGGGGTCACCTGTATAGTGGGTTTGCTATCTGCATTCAGTTACATGGGTATATTTACTTTAAAATTAACAATTATAGTTTTAAATGACTTTCCTTAATTGCAGTCTTCTTATTCAAGTGTGATACATATCATATATATGCTTTGTGTTTATTTCTATATTATATCACCTGCTCCTGACCAATTCTGAGCGGAGCCTATTCTTTGGAAAATAACGTCTCCTGAAGCCTGTTATGTTTGTGTTTACCGCATAATGACGAGAGCCATGGCTTTGTTCATCCTCATTATACCAATACTGAACCAATTAGTGTTCACTCTCTATATCTAGGAAAAACCTTCCCTCAATTATCTTGTGGATCCTTAAAAGAGAGGTTTGGTTGCTAATGGACTTGGAATTTGCAATGCGAATGTCAGGGTCTGCAGAGTTTGCCTGGAGTAGGAGTGTAAGCTCTGCTGACCTCTGCTGTCTGTTTTAAAAAGCAGTGCCGGTTTTTCTCGCTGCAGAGTTGTTTCTGGGGGCTGTTGAGTGTCTCATTCTACTGGAAAGCTAGCTAATCACAATTTTGAGCAATGGAAATGGAAGCGCTGTTGGGATAGCAAGAGCACATGGATAGTGCCAGCAGTACGTGGTCTGTGCCTGTCTCAGCCAAGAGCCAAGCCCGTGCAGCTTTCACAAATATACTTCAAAATTTGGGTCCAGGAATTCTTACACATGCAATGCTATCCTTTCATTGCAGCTTTTTCAGAAGTCTTTGTCAGAAAATTTCCCAATATCCCATTGGTTCAGAATAACATCTGGGATGGTTTTATGACAAGAGGGTCCTCCAGGTAAAAGTAAGCCTCAAAGAGGAGGGGGAGAAATGGAATTATAAACTATGGAAATGGTTTGTGGTACAGAGGTGCAGAGTAGCTGGGTGAGTAGACTTCTAATTTCTGTTTGACAAAAGTGAAATGTTAATTTCCTTTTGTTTATGATCCCAGGGATCTGCATCCTCCTTTCTCTCTAAAATTCCCCAGGTGAGCCCCCAGCTGGTGTGGCTCAGTGGATTGAGCATCGGCCTTCGAACCGAAGGCTGCTGGTTCGATTCCCAGTCGGGGCACATGCCTGGGTTGCGGGCCATGTCCCCAGTAGGAGGCGCGTGAGAGGCAACCACACTGATGTTTCTCTCCCTCTCTTTCTCACTCCCCCTCTGTCTAAAAAAATTTTTTTTAATAATAAAATAAAATAAAATACACCAGGTGAAGTTTTTTCTGGCTGTAGTCAGCCTACTTGTGAACCTCATTAGCAATCATAAATTGGGGTGGCAAAAGGTCAGGGCAGGTTTTTGGACGAATTCTCTGTAGCATCCATCGTGTTGGTATGCCCACATTTCTACATGCCACAAAGTAGGGCTAAGAAGGGTTGTTACTTTTCTTGTCTGCTCAAGCATAATCCTGTCATAGGGTGAGCATAGGTGTGGCTCTATCTCCTGTTTCTATGTAGCCCAGGCTGGGCAGATGCCTTAACAGCAGTTCTTTCTATTCATGTAATATTCTAGGTCTATTGACATGTCCCAAATTCTGTGTGAAGTGGTGGCAATAGTTGTTATTCGCCTATTTTACAGAAGAGCAAACAGGCACAAAAATTAAGTGACACGAATAAAAGCCACTGGGTTGAAACATGGCAGACACAGAATAGAGCCAGGACTCACAAGTTTTAGTAGCTTCAAAAAGGCACGTAGCCCTGGGAGGACTGTGACATCCAGAAACCCTCGTGAAATGCACATCATGCCCTAGCACCATCTCTTTCCCTGGAATGCCGACCCGTCCCTTTCTTCCTTTACCTCCCTCCTGCTCTCTTCCCAAATTCCTGGCCAGTGTCTTTCATCCTTTTCCCAGCCTCCCCTGTTGCAGCCACTCTCAGCTCTTCCCTTGACTCAAAGGCCAAGGAGCTATAACATGCCCTCTCCACATTTGGATCCGTATTCCTCCTCTTCTGAAGTGAAAATTAGACGATTTGCTCATCTATGAGAAATGAATCTTTCGATAATTAGAGTAAATGACCATGCTGATGCCGTAAGTGGAACTACTTTTGCCTGTAAGATTTAGTCCCTTTTACAAAATGCTTTTTCTCTACCAGTGGGATTAAGTTCCCTATTGAGAGATGGCCTAAGGCTATAGACTCTTAGGCTGTTCTTCCACAAGTTGCAATCAGTCTTTTTATTGTTCTGATTGAGAGTTTTTTCCTGCAGCAATAAACAAGTGCATTTTCCATAGTTCAGTGGTTCCTACCCTTGGGGCTACACCAGGCCTTTACTGTGGACTGAATAAAAAATATCTCAGAAAATAAACAAACTGTCGCTTTTAAACTGTATATAAATAGTTATGCTTAGTTAAATACAAATTGATTTTAAAATATTATTGACTTGGCAGCAGCAGTTGCTTTTTAAAGATTTTATTTATTTTTAGAGAAGGGGAAGGGAGGGAGAAAGAGAGGGAGAGAAACAGAGATTGGTCGCCTCTCGTGTGCCCCCAACCGGGGATCTGATCACAACCCAGGCATATGCCCTGACCTGGAATCAAACCAGTGACCTTTTGGTTCACAGGACAATGCCCAGTCCATTGAACCATGCCAGTCAGGGATTGCAGTAGCAGTTTATCAGTTAAGAGTTCCTAAATCAACAGATACTGCGATCCTGTGAAAAACTCTATGAAACACTTCAGTGTAAAAATGGTATTCTAATTTTTTTTTTTTTTTTTAAAGAGAATCGATAGCAAAAAGAACTGAGCTGCAACTCAGAGGACCTGGGTTCTAATGGTGTCTCAGTTATAAACCCTGGATCCATGATATACTGATTGATTTGGAACAAACGAGTTATTCTCCAGTCCTGTATTTTCCCAATCTAATAAAAAAATTAATTTACTGCTAAATATTTACTGTGATTCTGTGATGCCGCTAACATGTATTCAGTACTTATCAACATGCCATTCACCAGCCTTTTTAACATTCACAGAGGCCCTGTGAAGTAGGTGTTATTATCTGTTTTTCAGAGAAGGAAAATGAAGCCCATAGAAGGAAGGTATTTGTTCTCTCCTATTACTGTATTATATAATACTTTTTTAAAAAGAACTTCAGCCCTGGCCGGTGTGGCTCAGTTGGTTCGGCATCATCCCATAAACCGAAAGGTCACAGGTTCAATTCTTGGTCAGGGCACATGCCTGAGTTGCAGGTTTGGCCCGTAGTTGGGGAGTGTGCAAGAGGCAACTGTTTGATGTTTCTCTCCCTCTCTTTCTTCCTACCTTCCCCTTTTTCTGGAATCAATAAAGGGGAAAAAAAAAAGGTTAAAAAAAAAGCTTCCCTTAAAATTCATGCAGTTAGGAATTCAGTTAATTGTTTTTCCAAATAAAGTTGATTCTGCAATTACTATTTACTGGATCCTTTTCTCACTTATTTTTAAATATTTTATTTATTTATTTTTAGAGAGAGGGGAAGGGAGAGAGAAAGAGAAATACATTGATGTGTGGTTGCCTCTCACGTGCCCCCTGCCGGGGGACCTGACCCTCAACCCAGGCATGCGCCCTGACTGGGAATTGAACCTGTGACCCTTTGGTGTCCAGGCTGACATTCAGTCCACTGAGCCACACCAGCCAGGGTGCTTTTCTCACTTATTTTAAATTCAGATTTCATCATAAACTGAATTCCTATATATATACAGAATTTGCTTCTGGACTCTAGTCTGGTCCATTGATCTGTCTTCCTAATCCTGTGCTGTTTCACTGTTACAATGACTAGTCTAAAACGTTTTGATATTTTGTAAGGCATTTGTAACTTCTTTATCTTTTTTCAGCAGTTTCTACAGTTTTAAAAAATCCAGATCATTTTTGCCCATTTTCCCTTCTGGATGAATAAATTAGACAGATTTTCAGGTTTAACAGGAAAAATGTATTGGATTAAAATTAATTTGTGCAGAACTGACATTGGTAGACCATGGTAGATGTTTTCAGTTATCCTCATTATCTTTCATATCCGTTAGTAATTATAGTTGCATTCCTGTAGGTCTTAAGGTATTTTGTGTTGGGTTTATTTCTAGGGATGATTATTATTGCTGTTATAAACAGGTAGAGCTATTTTTGAACAATGGGTAAAATTTAGACTTCAGGAAGAAAAATAGTACAATTGAACACTTAGTGGAGAAAATAAGCATGTAGTGTTTGGGAGAAACCAAGGGTGACGGAAGCTATTACCCCCTATTATCTAGGTTAAATTTTATTGATAATATACGCCTGATCTCTTTGATAGGGTTACGGAAGTTTTTTAAATGTGTGAGGTATATGAAAATTAGTCTTATAGCTTAACATAGAATAAGCACAATTGTTGAGGACTGTTTTAAGTGTTAGATGAGTGTATTCTGACACCTTGTGGCCATTTAAGGCTATGCGTGATGTGGTAATTCCATGGGTTGAACTTAAAGGATATGGATTGTCCACAGAATCACATACAGATCTAAAGGGAAGGAGGGTTAGAGATAATCAAATCCAAACTTCTTGTTTTATGCATGAGGAAAGTGAGGCCCAGACAGCGACGGACCTTTCCCAAGTTCACACAGCTTCTTAGTAACCAAGCTGGGATCATTTTTTTTTCTGACTTCTTGCCTACTGCTCTTTTTACCGTTTCGTATCCATGTGCCAATTTCCTACACTTATAAAGAACTAAAATAAAATCATAATTTTAAATCCAAGGCAGACATTTTTTCATAATTTAGGTGTCATCCCTGAGGAACTTAAATCATTAATTAATGTCCGTTTTGGGGTGGTGATGTTTCCTGTGTGTGGGAGGGAGGTGCTGGGCTGGTTTCTGCATGTCCCTGAAGCTGGTCAAACTGTAAGCGCTAAGTGATGTCAGTTTCAACTCTGCAGCGGATCTGCAGGGTGCTTTGAGCATCAGGAACCTAGAATATTTTCCAGACCATTCACAGGGTTTTCTTAGTAGCCCAAGGAGGCCTGCGTCATCCAAGAATTGGTCTGCCTTAGTGTGCCTGTCGCTCAGTCCCTGGGAGTGTAGCAGCCTCAACCTGAATGTAGTGATGAATTCAGAACATAGGAGCTGGGGCCACGAGTCATTTTTACTCTCTAGGAATGGGGATCTCAGTGGTTCGTTTTTATGAACGCCAAAGGCCTTCTGTTGCTTTGCACAGGTCTGATTTTCCACATGGCTTTAGGGAACTGCTGCTCCATGGTTTCTATGTACATTTTCTCTAAGAAAAACTCAGAAGAGAGAGGTTAGTGAGATGAGCTACCAACCCAGTCATTGCAGTTGCTCTTGGGGCCACAACTGGCCACATGTCCTCTTCCTCCTGCACTGCCCGTTCTAAATTCACCCTGCCCTCCGCTGTCTGCTCAGCAGGTCTTGGTGGCTTAACCTGATGGTATATTCTGTTGCTGTTGAATGGGATGTTCTGCAGACGTCAGGCAGACTTTGTCGATAGTGTTATTCTAGTGTCCTATGTCCCTACTGTTTTCCTGCTTATCGATTATTGAGAGGGGTGCCCTGAAGTCTCTTTCACTGTTCAGTTGTTTATTTCCCCTTTTATTTCTGTCAGATCTGGTTTCAGGTATTTTGGGTTGTTAGGTATGTATTTCTTTTCATTGGTATAGCTTCCTGATGAATTGACATTTTATAAATTGTCCCTCTTTATTGTTAGTAATTTTTGTCTTCAAGTTACTTTTGTGTTGTGATATTAGTCTTGCCACTCCAGTTCTCTTTTGGTTGCTGTGTACATGGTATCTTTTTTACCCTTTTACTTTCCACATATTTGTGTCTTTAAATCTAAAGTACGTGTCTTGTAAACTGAAGTAGTTGGATTGCATTTTTAAATTCATTTGGAGAATCTGCCTTTTGATTTATGTTTAACCCTTTTGCATTTAATAAAATTATTGATATGATTGGATTTATCTCTGCCATTTTGCTACTTGTTTTCTGTATGTCACATATCTTTTTTTGGTTCCTTTGTTCATTTTTATTATGTTTTGTTTCAAGAAGATATTTTCTAGTATACTATTTTAATTCTATCAACTGCTTTTGTTCCTCTGTATGGAGTGTTCTTCCTTGTTTTGTTACGGAAAATGAAACGACCAGACACCGAGGGGTTTAGGAGCACGATCTTTATTTACGTGCACGGGCCCAGAGGAGACAAACTCCAAATTCTGAGCCCAGAACAATAGCCCCGCACTCCTTTTACGTTGGGTCAAATGGGAAGGGTCTCGGGAGGCGTGGCATAGATTTGGCGTGAGATTAGGTGGGAGAGAAGCATTTACAGCATTAGTCAGGGCAAATAGCATTTCATCTTTGGTATCAGCCTTGATTCCCTCTACATTCCCCTCCAAATTCTGAGCCCCGATCAGGGGCAGACGTCTTTCTTTTACACCCCTGACTTCTCCTTCGTCTGCGCGGCACAGGGGGGATACAGAAGCAGATGCGGAAGTTTAAAATTTCTGTTTGGTGCTCTTGGTTCATGGGGCGTTCCTTATCAGTTTCTTTGTGTTCTATGAAATTTTGTTGTAAACTGGACATTTTAGATAATATATTACAGCAAATATGGATTCTCGTCTCCCCTCTCGGAAGTTGTTGTTGCTTTTGTTTGTTGGCTTAGTAAATTACCTCAACTATTAAAAAAAATTTTTTTTAAGATTTTATTTATTTTTAGACAGAGGGGGAGGGAGGGAGAAAGAGAGGGAGAGAAACATTGAGGTGTGGTTGCCTCTCGGGCTCCCCCTACAGGGGACCTGGCCCGCAACCCAGGCATGTGCCCTGACTGGGGAATCCAACCGGCGACCCTTTGGTTCGCAGGCTGACGCTCAAACCACTGAGCCGCACCAGCCAGGGCTCAACTATTTTTTATAGTCTGTTTTCTCCACACCACCTCTTCCCAGTTGTTTTCAAATTAAGCACGGTTTCCCGGGAGCTACGACTGGATGATTAAATATAGTGGTCCACCAGTGATTATTCAGAGGCTTTGCTTAAACATCTTGCGTCAGCAAGGCTTCTCTACTCTTGCAGATGGATCTGTTGAGACGGCTTTCAAAATAGAGGCAGTTTGCCAGTCTTCTGCAGCCTTTTCTTTCTGCCGGATCTTTTCCTGTCTTCTCTGCATGAGTGCAAGGCCTCATCCTCAACGACGAGAAGTAGATCTCTGGGATCTTCTCCAGTCTCACCTGTGCACAAGCAGCCTTATGCATGTACACAGCCTTCCAGAACGGCAGAGACCTCTGGTAGCTTATCAAGGCCTGTGATAGCTGTCCTGTTTCTCTTTAAATTTCTGGCTGCTATGTTACAGCCAGATTGTAGTCTCCAGCAGCTGTGATATTGTCCTTCCCCAGTTGTTTACCACTAAGGTATGTTATTTTTAACAGCCCTCAGGCTTCAGCCTTTTCTCAAGTCAGTGCCCTCGGGCAGCAGAGCTGCTGGTTTTTGTAGTAATTCTGTCAGAGCTGGTAGGGCTGGGAGTTCAGCATAAAAGCCCCCTCCCCCACTGTTCTTGCCGAAGTTCAGTACATTTTCTTGTATAAATGTTTTTCAGTATGCCATAGGCCCCTTTGGTCAATTCACAGAGTCCTGAAATAACTGTTTATGACAACTTTGTCCAGTTTTCTAATTGCCGTTGGGGAGAGGAGTTGCTAAGCTCCTTACTCTACCATCCCCACACCCGCACTCCCTCCCATTTATTCCTTATTCCTTCCTCTACTGTCTGCTGGGACAACTCAAGTATTTTCTCCTCATTGAATAACATGGCAATAGCTTTTCTGAGGCTTCAGAGATGACCACAGTAACATATGTGCCTGAGCATCGCTGACCCTGAACCTTTAAATTTTATTATTGTAATTATTTGTAAAATTTTACTTTTCAATTACAGTTGACATTCACTATTATATTAGTTCCAAGTGTACACCATAGCGATTAGGCATTTATATACCTTATAAATTGATCGCGCGTATGACTCCAGTAAGAATCTTTAACAGTTCTTTAGTTGTGTTTGCTCTTCACTGCAGGGGGTAATAGCCTCTTTGTGAGCGGCCCCCGGGCCTTGCTGTTCTCACACTTAGCCATTAAGTGCTTGTTAGTGGCCCGCAGATGCTTATTAACCTTCCTCAGGGCATCAGTGTAACTTACCGGGGAACCAGCCAACTCTACTCTTTTCACAGGTATCCTTGCACCCGTCTCTCTCAAATGCCCGAATCATCACACCTGCAACAGTGTTCCCCTTCCCTGGGACATTTCCCAGGTCAGCACAAGGAAATCTTTAGTAATTTTATCACCACTCTGCACCAGAGACTGGGTCACAAGTGAGCCAATCCCAAATCCCCTTCTTATTACCTTTGTCAGACTACTCTCGGTACCATTTGTGCTGCTCAGGTTCCCAAGAAGAGATGCCAAGAAGGGATTAGATATGCGGAGTTATTAGGAAGAATGACCAGGAGGGAACAGTGGAGGTTGCCAGGGGAGGCTGGGATTGCTGAAGGGTCAGCGATGCAGATTGACCCTTACGAGGGAGATAAAGAAGGACGAATGGGAGAAAGAATCTTTTGACTCAGTGAGGTTCTCAGGAAGTTCGTCAAGGCCAGATGGGGGATCCTCAACCTAAGGCCGGCTGTCAGAGGAGGCCTGCATCTCCCAGGGCCTAGGGGCAGCTCATGGAAAATGTGGCTTCAGTGCAAATACAGTGATAGATTTCAGAGCACAGCAGCTGGGACTGTCAGTGAAATAGGAGGTTTGTCTGGAAAAGTCTAGCCATTGTTAATATAACGAGAACAGTGTGTGTGAGACATCCGTATAACCTGGCAGCCAGGGATAGTGGACTGGAATGTGCGTGCGTGGACAATGACAACTAGTCATTGTACTAGTCAGCGGGGCAGTAGACACCATTGAGTGAGCATGGGTACCGTGTGGCCGTCGCATTCAAAATGACAGAGAGCAATGAACCTGCAACAGATTTTGCGTGAAGCTTGAACATTCCTCCACGGAAACTGTTCGGATGACTCAGAAGGCCGCAGCTGTGGGCAGCTGGCGATTGGCAGCTTCATCACGACAATGTGCAGAGTTTTTTGGTGAAACATCAAATCACCCAGGTGACTCAGGCCCCCTACAACCCAGATTTGGTGCCCTGTGACTTCTGGCTTTTCCCACAACTAAAATCACCTTTGAAAGGGAAGAGATTTGAGACCATCGATGACATTCAGGAAAATACAATTGGGAGAACTGTGTGAGGTCCCAAGGTGCCTACTTTGAAGGGGACTGAGGTGTCATTGCCCTATACAATGTTGATTGTATCTTGTATCTTCTTCAATAAATGTCACTATTTTTCATAGTACATGGCTGGATACCTTCTGACAGACCTTGTATACTCTCTGTAGCTGGAGCTCTGAGAGCCACAGTAAAGAGAGTAGATTTCATGGCTACCACACTCATTCTTTATTTTCCTTTCAGTTAACTTTTTCAGCTTTTCATTTTTACTTAATCTTTTTCCTTTTACGACTAATCTACCTTTGTTTTTCATAATCAATATTTAGACAAAGTGTTATTGAGTCACTAATGTTAGAGGAATAACAGTGGAGGCAAAATGGGTCAGAAAAAAAGTGTGGAAAGATAAAAATACAGTAGAATTCTGAGGGAATAGTATATACCGATTTTCAAAAACTGTGTTGAAAATTGAATTTGAAAATTGCTTCCCACCTTCCTCAAAATTTATAAAGAATGTAGAAAAGTTTGCCACCTATGCTAGAAATAAGATTTACAATATTTTTGCCTATAGAATATGACAAAGTCCATCTACTTCAGTAAATATCCGCTATCTTTTTGTCTTTTGGGACCTTTAACTCTCCTTTTGAATACCTTTCTGTGCTATGCCTTGAATTGTCAGAGGTAACCTGTACACGACCTGGTTGATGTGTCTTCACTACCTAAATGTTTTTGATTTAGATTTTCTGAAACAGGTAACCAGAAGTCTTAGACTTTTTACAAAATCAGGTTTCTGTGATCATATCTGTTGCATTGTTATCGCTATGATGTGCAAAATTTTTATTTATTACATGCGTGCCTTGAAAATCAGAGTCTTTCACTGGGTTGAATGTTTTGTCCTCATGTTCCCTAATACTGTCTACGAAAGGATGCACATAAGTGAGCTCGGCTCCTGTTACTTCATTAGACTGAAGCAGTTGGCATGGCTGGAAGAGGTGCCCATCTGCGTTGGAACAGCAGGAATAAAACCACATCAATATGTGTGTCTATGGGAAACGTCGAGTCTGAGAAAACAGTTTGTTCACAGAACTCTGTTTTCAATGCTTGGAATTTTCCTGCAAAATTAAGCAAGCAAACAAATAAACCATTTGTCCCTTTGTATAATTTGATGAAAACGGTTCCATTTCTGTAGGTGTGGCCTTGGACATTAATTTTATTATCTTTAACTGCCCTAAACCCCATTTAGCCTTGCTGTTGAAAATCAAATTATCGTTGCCAGCTTAGCTTTCATTTGTAAAGTTGAATCTGACAAATTAAAGTGGTAGATTTATGGCTTGAAAGAAAGAACTATTCTAGCACATTCTCAGTGTGTGGGCACATCTTTCTCATTCCAGCTATTTTTTCCCACTACTAATGATGGTATTTTAACATTTTTTAAAAATTATATTTTATTGACTATGCTGTCCCAATTTTTCCCTCTTTGCCCCCGCCCCTGACCAAGCACCCCCCACTCCCTCAGGCAATCCCCCCATTGTCAGTGACCGTGGGGCATGCGTGTAAGTTCTTCGGCTACTCCGTTTCCTATACTGTACTTTACATCCCATGGCTATTCTGTAACTACCTATTTTTACTTCTTAATCCCCTCACCTCTTCACGTATCGCCAAGGCCTTCCTCCCATCTGGCAACTATCAAAATACTCCCTGTATCCATGATTCTGTCTCTGTTCTTCTTGTTTGCTTAGTTTGTTTTTTAGATTCAGTTGTTGATAGGTATGTTTATTGCCATATTATTGTTCATGGTTTTGATCTTCTCTCTCTTAAATAAGTCCTTTTAACATTTCATATAATAATGGTTTGATGACGATGAACTCCTTTAGTTTTTACTTCTCTGGGAAGCTCTTTATCTGCCATTTGATTCTGAATGATAGCTTTGCTGGGTAGAGTGGTCTTGGCTGTAGGTCCCTGCTTCTCATGACTTTCAGTATTTCTTGCTAATCCCTTCTAGCCGGCAGAGCTTCTTTTGAGAAATCTGATGACGGTCTTATTGGAACTGCCCTATAGGTAACTAACTGCTTTTCTCTTGCTGCTTTTAAGGTTCTTTCCTTATCATTAGCCTTTGGCATTTTAATTACGATGTGTCTTAGTGTGGACCTGTTTGCACCCATCTTGTTTGGGACCCTCTGTGCCTCCTGGACTGGCATATCTATTATCTTCATCAAATTAGGAAAGTTTTCTTTTATTATTTTTTCAAATAGATTTCCAATTTCTTTTTCTTTTCTCCTTCTGGCATTCCTATAATACAAATACAACTTCAAAAAATACATCTGAAGTTGTCCCAGAGGCTCCTTACACTTCCCTCGTTTTTTTTGGATTCTTTTTTTTTCTTGGTATTTTTGAGTGGTTGTTTTTTGTTTCCTTATATTCTATATCATTGCTTTAATTCCTGGCTTCATCCACTCTACTGTTGATTCCCTGTAAATTGTTCTTTATTTCCATTAGTGTTTCCTTCCTTTCTGACTAGATCTTTTTTATGATGCCGAGGTCCTTGAGCATACTTTTTTATGATACTAAGTTCCTTGAGCATTCTCATAACCAGTGTTTTGAACTCTGCATTTGATAGATTGCTTACCTTCCTTTTGTTTAGTTCTTTTTCTGGGGCCGGCTGCTGCTAGTGCCAGGCCCGGGGCTGCTCAGCCAGACGTATGGGAGCCGGGGGCTTGCTGAGGCTGATTGTCGCTTGTTTGAGAGGGTTTAGCAAGATGTGAAGCCTGGGCCAAGACCAGCTATTTCTATGGAAAAGCCACTGTTAACAGCTCGGGTGGGCCATAAGGTGGGTGGGGTGGGGCCTCAGAGATTCCCCAGGGCGGAGAAAACCATGTGAACCAGGTTGATGTAGTCTCAGATATTCCACCCACCTGCCGGCTGTGTGGCTCTGAGGAGGGAGGTCTCAGAAAAGGAACAATGGCCTCTTCCTGCCTTTCTGTCTAGGAGAAAGCTATCCACCAGCTCTTGCCCTGATGCCAGACACTTCAGGTCCTCCCTGTATGCCACTGGTACCCTTCAAACCTCTGCTCTGGTGCTGCAGCTCAGTGGGAGTGACTGTGAATAAGTCCATGTGCGGGCCCTTTAAGAGGGACTGTTTGGGACTCCAATAGTTTCTTCCAGGGACTCAGCCCTCACTGGTTTTTGCAGCCAGAAGTTATGGAGGCTTATATTATTGGCACTGGAACCCTGGGCTGGGAAGCCTGGTGTGGGACAGGGATCCCTTGCTCCTGAGATATCCCTCTCGGATTTTTATCCACCATTCGTGGGTGTGGGACCAGCCCATTCCACATCTTCACATCCCTGTGCCTCCTACCAGTCTGGATGGATGTGGTTTCTCTAGTTCCACAGTTGTCAGACTTCCATTCATCTTGATTTCTCACAGTTCTGAGTGATAGTTGTTCTGTAGTTTAGTTGTAATTTTGATGTGGTTGTGCAGGGAGGTGAGCTGTGTTTACCTACATCTCCATCTTGACCAGAAGTCTGTGTTTTAACATTTTGATAAGGCCAATTAAGTAGAATTATTTCCTCAAGCTGTTCATGACTACACATATCAGTGTACAGGATGGGGCAAACGTAGGTTTACAGTTTGTATGGAAAATAATATAATCATTAATAAATGATAATACAAGAATTAACTGTTTCCCATACCCAGAACTCTAAACCCACTTTTACCCCACCTTGTATATGAATTTGGGAATACATTTTAAGTAAGCCATTATGTCTTAATTATGTGACCATTTTACTGGAAAGATGTACAACCATCTCTATGAGTTTCTGAGTCTCTTGTAGGTGTGGGTTAGGGAGGAAGGCGGTAGAGATAAACCTTAAAACCGTTACAGTTAGTTCTTGAATTTATGTGCTAAGTAAGAGAGGAGTAGCTCTGATAATCCCAAAGAATGGATCATCTAACAGCTGTTTCTTTTGATGTAAAAATGGTTTAGGAAAAAATTATTCTTCCTGACATATCAACCTTCTTAATGCTATTTCACTTATGTAATAGAAAATAATTTTTTGACTTAGCTTGTTTGCGTCCCATGAGCTAGGACAGGGAGCAGAAAGGGCACTCCATTAGTATGCTGGTTGGTAGGAAGAATTCGGCTGGTATTAAACACTGTTAAATATACTCAAAAAACTGGGTAAGTTAAATATGGAAACCAGGACAGATTACTTTAGCTCAGTTCCTTAATCGAGCACTGAATGATCAGGGGGATATTCTTTCCAGTCAAATTTTAGAAAATTACTTTAAAAATCTTTTATATTTCTTTTTTAAAAAATACATTTTATTTTATTTTTTTAAAAGATTTTATTTATTTATTTTTAGAGAGAGGGGAAAGGAGGAAGAAAGAGGGGGAGAGAAACATCAGTGTGTGGTTGCCTCTCGTGCGCCCCCTACTGGGGACCTGGCCCGCAACCCAGGCATGCGCCCTGACTGGGAATCCAACTGGCGACTCTGGTTCACAGGTCGGCGCTCAATCCACTGAGCCACACCAGCCAGGGCATTTTTATATTTCTTTTGATATTTGTGTACACTGGTGAAATACACAAAATTGTACATTTGAACAAGCAACTCAGGAGCACATTGCCACATTTTAGAAAACACTGATCTGAAACATTTGACTACAATAATTTAGTGATTGTTATTTATCATCATCATCAATTAACAATAAGTAACGCCTTAGTTAATATAAAACTGCTTATTTAATGTGTAGTGTATGTTCTTTAGTATACACATATATTGCAAAAAATAATCATTTCACCCTTCAGAGAAATGCAGGTGACTGGCTATACACACAACTAAAATGACTTTAGCAAGAGCTGTTCTATGTGGAAACACTGCTTAAAATCAAAAGGAAATAAAATAAATTCTCATGACAATTTTGTTTTAACTTTGTGTACCAGTGACATATTTGTTAATCATATTGTTATTCTCATGGGGGAACAGAAAAGATACACCTAAAGAAATCAGAAATACCATTTTATTTTTCTTTCCTGTATTTTTTATTGTTGTTCAAGCACAGTTTTGTCTGTTTCCCCCACCACTCTCCCACCCCTCCCATCCCCACCTCCCACCTGCTTTTAGCTTTGTCTGTGTCCTTTATACATGTTCCTTGATTACCCTTCCTGTTTTCCCATTATCCCCTCCCCCTCTCCTCTGTTTACTGTCAGTTTGTTCTTTATTTCAATGTTGCTGGCTATATTTTGCTTGCTTGTTTGTTCTGCTGATTAGGTTCCACTAATAGGGGAGATCATATGGTATCTGTCTTTCACCGCCTGGCTTATTTCCCTTAGCATAATGCTCTCCGGTTCCGTCCATGCTCTCGTGAATGGTAGGAGCCCCTTCTTTCTTCCTGCCGCGTAGTATTCCATTGTGTAAATGTATCACAGTTTTTTGATCCACAGAAATACCATTTTAAATAAATAAAAAGGAACCGAGACTAGATTGCACAGTCTGTGTAAAGAGGTACAAATTAAATCCCCACTGAATGCCTGGTTTCCTTGTTTCATCGGCTTCCTGTTCCTACTCAGGGTACCTCTTTTCTGCACTGTAGAAGATCTGAATTCCTGACTCAGTAAGACCCTTGCAATCTATTTGGTTGAAAAAAGAGTGGCCATACATTTCTGAATAAACGATGTATTTATTGGCTCAAGTTGTGTGGTGCTATATGAAAGGGGATTACAAGGCAATTTGGGAGTGAATTTTATAAATGTATCTTCTCTGTGTCCCATTTGATATATCTTCTAGGTAAAGCATAGGCTATATCTTTATCTGCCTGGGTTTTTATCTCTTGGATAACAATCTCATTTTCCACCTGGGGAGAAAAAACCTCCAGAAGTTATTGTTAGTACAAGTTGAATAAAAGAGCAATAGGTGATATAACTATATTACTCATTCATTCCTTCAGTCTGACCATTTGAGTTGACCGTCCCCTGCCCCTTACCCTTCCCTCACCCCCTGTCCCTTCACCGTACAGGATGAGGTCACTCAGCCTACCAGAGCTGAAAAATGCCCAAGGTTCATGCCACCTCGAAATAGGGAGAGTGTCATGATAAAAATGGCATCGGCTGTAAAAAGTAAATATAGTAAAATGTTTAATTTTAGTATGGAGATGATGGATGTGTTCAATGCCAATTCTTTCAATTTCCCTGTGAACATTTTCATAATAAAATGGTAGGAAAAAAGAAAAGCGGTTCGGGTAAGATTAGGCCTGAGAATTGACCAAATGGCGATGCAGAAGTAATTGGGGACGTTGGCAGAAGTTCTGGTGGAGTGGGAAGATGCGAGCCTCCTGGCTGCTATGGACGGGAGAGAAAAGGGGAGGAAAGAACCGGAGACAGCAAGTTTTAGCAGTTCTTTTGAGGGGCTTTACTGTAAAGGGATAGCAAATTTACTGTAAGTAGAGCCGTAGCTAGAGGGGACTGAGGGGAGGAGGCTATGGGAGAAATGACAGCAGGCTTGTGTGCTAATGGGAGTGACCCAGTAGAGAGATGATGAAATGTAACGATGCAGGGAAGGAAAATAATTACAGGAAGGATGTCCTCGAGTTGGGGTTGGGGGTAAAATCTTGTGCGCGGGCAGAGGGGTTGGCCTTAACATGGATAGTTCATCTGTAACAGCTGGAGGGAAGGCAGAGAATATGAGTTCTGGCGCAGGTAAAGGGGAGGGTGTGCAGGTGGGAGCTTGCAGAAGCTCTCTTTTGACCACTTGTATTTTCTCAGTGAAAGAAGAAAAAAGACCATCGCCTGAGCGTGAGCCTGTGGGGGAAAAATACATTAGGAATTCGAGAAGAGGGGAAAATATGTAAGATAGTTTGCAAGGAGCACGGGAGAGTAAATGGACTGGGGAGATGGAATAGTTTATTTTTTAGGAAACGAGTCCTAGAAGTTGAATTGCCGGCTCAAAAGTAGTATGGACATTCTTTCTTTTTCTTTTTTTCCTCAATGAATGTTGACAATTTACCTCTCCGAGTTGGATGCATTTATACTGCTACAAGTAATGCACAGTAGCTCCCTCTCGTTCATGGTTGCATTTACCCGCAGTCAACCGTGGTCTGAACATATTAAATAGGAAATTCCAGAGATAAATAATTCATCAGTTTTCAATTGCATGCCATTCTGAATAGTGTGATGAAATCTCACATCCTCCTTCGCCACCCAGCCCAGGATGTGACACAGCCCTTGTCTACCATCTGCACTGCAAACATAGCCCCTGACAGTTAGTCACTTAGTAGTCGTCTCCGTTATCAGATCCAGGTGAGAGAGGGAGGGGCGGAGGGGGAGAGGGACCGCATTCACATGTTTTATTGCAATACATTGTTATAATACATTCTATTTCGTTATTAGTTATTCTTGTTATTCTTTTCCTGAGCCTAACTTATATATTAAACTTTATTACAGGTATGTATGCATAGGAGAAGACATAGTGTATATAGGGTTTGGTGCTATCCACAGATTCAGGCATCCACTAGGGTTTTTGAAACATATCTCCTGTCGATAAAGAGGGACCACTGTATCAGCTTATCTGTTTCCCTATTCCTTTGCCTAGTATGTTATTAAACACTCTTTTCTCTTTCAATATAGTAGTTGGAAACCCATATTACATGTACATTAATTTGTATATCTCTTAATATGCACAAGGTAAGCAGCGTTTTACATGATTAAAAGTGAAAGACTGCAGGAGAAAATTGGATTTTTCCAGGTAACTACTTCTCAACCTTATGAGGCAAACAGTTCTACTTTCTGTCTCTATGACTAAACCCATACGGGGAACTACAGCCGAGAATCACAAAAGCTTAGGGGTAGAAAAGGTCTTAGAAGACATCTTAGGTTTTGTCCAAGCTCACAAGAAACTAGCTAGTGTTAGAATAGGGACCCTAACCCAGGACTTCTGATCCCCTGGGCTCAGGTGCTATGCCCGGTGCCTGGGGAAGACAACGGTTTTGAAGTAGGCGAGTGATGAAACATTCACACGTGAGCTTTAGGCAGGTGAGTAAGCCCACGCGTTTGTAATGCATTGGGGTGGGTGAGGAGCAGTGGCTTGCTCGTAACAGGCATTTGGTGAATATGCAAAGAGAGAGAAAGGGTGCCTTCTCGGAGAGGAGAGACCGACATGATACAGCAGTGACCTTCTGGCTCATAGAACTCTGAATCAAGGGTCTTACAGGGTTCCAGGAGAGAACCCCAAGACAGAAGAAAAAACTGCCAGCCGTGTTGCTTGTAGAACCGCTGTGCATAACTGTGTAATTTGTGAGAGCGGGCAGTAAGGCCTGAAGATCAGCCCGTGTCCTTCATGCTATGTCACAGGCCCACAGGGCTGTGTGAGGCCAGAGGGGGTTCTCAGTTCTAATATGTCCAACAGTAGGTGGTGCCTTACTAATTCAGAGGGGCATCTTTTACTAATCCATCTGTCCCGAGGGGACGCCCTTCTCTAATTTGCCAAAAGTGCTGTGTAGGGTAGTGGTGGCCACATTGGTACTCTGCAGTCATTTGGCACAATGTCCCTGACCATGGTTGTGGGTCCTTGCCCATATTCCCGTGTCCTCAGCTTTCTGTGATGTCCTCAAAAGTGTATGGAATGACTAGAGGGGGTCCCAGTTAGAAGGCTGTAGAAGGAGATCAGAGGGAGGTAAAAGATGAGAGAAAAGTTTAGAGATAAGGAAGTAACTTGGAATTATACAAGGATACTAAAATGTAGTTTTCCTATAGTTAGAGTGATAAATGTTTATTAAAATGAATGTAATACACTCCATGTCTAGTAGAATAATTTCGCTGTATTTGCAAAATTACGAGGGACTGTTCACATGTTTGCCATCATTAACGTGGACTATTAAGAATAGATTCTATTTGGTTTCTGGCCTGCTTTGTTGTAGTACAGTTTAGGAAACCACTTCACCAGAAGGTAAGAAACTCAGTGTCAGGGAGGGATCAAGACTAACGCTAATGAAATGTTATTATATTATGTAGATATTATTTACCGTGTAGGAGATGGAATCATTTCTGCATCCGGCAATATGCTCAACAAATAATCACTTTCCTAACTTCTCAGATTGTCAAGTGTTGATTGCTGTCTTTGGAAATGAACAGAATTCCCACTACTATACAATCAAAGAATTCAAAACAAAAGACAAATGACTTTAAATAAAGCCGTACACTTACAAATCATCTATGTCTGGATTAGTGTTCTATAACACCAAAACATGTGCACGAAATAACAATTACCATAAAGTCATACAGCCATGTTCATACGATCTTGGTAGGAACAAGGATTTTGTGTGTACCAACCACAAAATGAAAGAAATGAAAGCAGCAATCCCTAAAGGGTATGTTCAGCTTAAAGTCAATGAAGATTACAGTATTTAAATTTTGAGTAAATGTTTATCTAATTATTATGGGCAGAGATGATAGCCAATATACAGACCGAGACAGAATCTTGAAGTAATTCTAATCTTACTGAATGTAATTATTGCCTTGATTTACCTGAGTGTTTTGAAAGATATCCACTATTTTGATGTGCTCCATTTTTTTTCATTTTGTCCTGTTGGTGATCCATTCAGTTTTAATGGTATTGCACGATATTTGTGCCTACTTACTGTCTTGAAAACTTTTTAAGAGGGAAATATAATTACCTAATGTACAATTTTACTTTCCCAGTGGCTAATGTTACTTTTTAGGCCCATTAATTGTCCAGTGAGTTTTCACTTACCAGAATAATTCAAGTCTAAATCAAGTTGGCATTCCACAAAAACCACAAAAATAAAAAGGTAAAAGCACTTTGAAGTCTTGCCCATTGTTTAAATATTTTTAGTCTGTTAAAATATTTAATTATTTTTTTTTAGAGAGAGGGGAAGGGAGGAATAAACAAAGGGAGAGAAACATCAATGTGTGATTGCCTCTCGCGCGGCCCCCCCTGGGGACCTGACCCGCAACCCAGGCATGCGCCCTGACTGGGAATTGAACCAGAGACCCTTTGGTTTGCAGGCCGGCACTCAGTCCACTCAGCCACATCAGCCAGGGCTAAATGTTTTTAGTCCTTTTGTCGAATGGGCAAAAGTAAAAGTTTAACTGTAGCCGACTACCCTGTCTCTGTCCTTTGAACGAAGGTGCTCTACTCCCCTCAGAACTCTGAAGTGGAGCCACTAACATGAGATCAGCAACATCACCGTAACAGTGTTACATCATACAATCAAGACAGCCGGTGGAGTGGCTAAGAGAATGAAGGGGCAGGCCTAGAGGGCTGCTTAGGGCCTAGGGACATAGGTGGGGAAGACGCTAGGATGCTGCCCTCAGGGAGACTGTCGCTTAGCAACAGAAGGCAGATAGATATCAGTGATAATTCAGGATGACACATATCACAAGAAGCAAATAGAGGAGGCAGTAGAATGTGAAGGATTGACTGATCAGAATTCCTGGATTCCAATCCTGCTCCCTCGCTTACTAGTTGTTGACCTTTATTAAGCCACTTGCTCTCTGAGTCTCAGTGTCCTCGTATGAAAAATGGGAGTAAAAAAATAGTGCCTCTTTCGTAGGGTTATTGTGATGGTCAAATACGATAATCAGTGTCTGGTGCAGCTGTCAGCTGCGACTATCATATGTAATACCTGCATCCACAGTCAATCAGCAACTCGGCACACCTCTAAACTCTGGCATGCCATTCGGAGGCCTAAACCCCAGTGGCGGCCTCCCAGAGTTTCCTTTATGGGGACAGATTGGATTATCCCAGAATGTGAAAATGGGAATGAAAAGTGGGTAGCATCCAAGGAGGTTGTTAGCCCTTGCCCTCGTCTTTGCCCCAACCAGAAGTGCTCATTATACACATGGCAGTTACAGGCTGTCTCTGTTCCACAGCCACTCAGAAGAAAGGGAGCCAGAAGGCCTTTAGATCCACCCAAACCCCCCGGGACTGGGCACGGACACTGTGTGGATGATCAGTCTAGAATGCCCTTACGCGGTTGACCACGGCAGGCTATCGCTTTATTCCTATAACAGCTCATTCCTGTCTTTCTCCCATCATACTGATTGTGAATGACCCATGGAAGGCCTCGGTTCCCGCTCGGCCTCTGCCCTGAATTCTCAGAGTTACATCTCAGATTCATTCCTTCCACATTGGCTTTTCTTTGGGCCTGGATTGACCCCGCTCTTTGGCCTCTTTGACTTAGTTTCAGACCATTGGTCTCCCCATGGACACAGATGGTTAATCATTGTAAGTCAGAATTCTATCAGAGAAACAAAATCAGTAGGAGATACATATGTATATATCATATATGATATCAAATATATCTTCTATCTATCTTTGTATATTTACGTATAATGATGTCATATATATGATAACAGTGATCTGACTCGCACAATTGTGGAGATGGGCTTGGCAAGTCTGAAATTTGTACGGCATGCCAGAAGGCGGGATATTTGGGGGCAAGTCTGACACTGCAGTCCACAGGCTGAATTTCTTCAGAGAAACCTCGGTTTTGCTCATAAATCATGTCATATAATTTACCTGCTTGAGATCCTGCAGTAGCTTCCCATTGCAATTAGATATACAAGTTTATTAGCATTTCTAAGAGGGCCCTATGTGATCTAACCTTTGTCTACCTTTTTATAAAGTTATTTTATTTTTAAAGTTATTTTTCAGTTACAGTTGACTTTGGCCTCATCGCCTGTTGCTTTCCCTCTTTTTGTCCTCGTGCACGTCAGGCTCATTCATTCTCGGGACCTTTGCACTGGATGTTCTGTCATCACAGTGAAGCACCTCCACATATGTAGTTTCTTGGTTTACTCCCTGTCATTTGATGTCTCAGCTCAAATGTCACTCTCTTAGAGTGGCCTTTCCTGACAACCAAAGATGCGCTGTCATATTACTCTGTTTCTTTTCTTTGTAGAACTCATCGTTACCTTACTTTTTTTTTTTTTATCCTCACCCAAGGACATGCCCATTGACATTTTTTAGAGGTGTGGAAGAGGGGAAAGATGGAAATAAACAGCATTGATGTGAGAGAGAAACACTGATGTGAGAAACACCGACTGGTTGCCTCTCATATGCAGTGACCAAACTCACAACTTGGGCACGTGCCCTGACAGGGAATCAAACCTGCAACCCTGTGGTTTACGTTGACACTCCAACCAACTGCGCTCCAGCAGCCAGGGCACTAACTTACATTCTTATTATTTGTTTGATTCCGTGTATTGGTTTATCTTCTCTTTTAAACCTGTAAACTTTTTAAATGCATGGCCCTTGTCTGTCTTATTCACTGTTGCACCACAACACCTAGTATAGTGCTTGGCTTTTCCCTCCCCCTTGTGCTTTGCTACATAGTTTCCAAAAGTATTTTGATCATCAAAAGAAACAACACTAGTGTTCACTG
This sequence comes from Mormoops blainvillei, assembly GCA_004026545.1. Classification (NCBI taxonomy): domain Eukaryota; kingdom Metazoa; phylum Chordata; class Mammalia; order Chiroptera; family Mormoopidae; genus Mormoops; species Mormoops blainvillei. The sequence continues at coordinate 73,499 of PVJD01005669.1, read as the reverse complement.
TGTTCTTCAGGCAAAACTGGGACTATTTTGATAAGTTTGTAGTACCAGCTTCCAAGAGATTGGAGGATCTCCAGAGGACAATCTTCAAAATAGTGAAACGTTTATATTATATCATATGAAGGCCCGGCCATGAAGTTTTGATGTTTAATGGACAAACTGAAGAGAGCCATCTCAGGTTCCCCACTCATTCTCATGACTCGCATGCCCACCTGTGCTCTCCTGCTTTCTCCTTAGTTTTTAATCATTAATGTTTCTAGTTGGGTTACAAATTAAGCTCCAATTCTGGGCATTCTCTCCTTATAACAAAAGCCTTTGAATTCAGATCAAAATTACACATTTGTCCAAATTCTCAGCAGGAGAGTAGAGCTACCTAGGTGACTTTCTGTGATTTAATTTATGTTGGATTGCACAGGTGCAGTCCCATGCTAGAGGCTACATTCTGATAGATACAAATGGCCGGAAAATTCAATTGACTTTGCCTTTTATGCAAAGAAAAGTAGTTAAATCTATTA